>JAJHSJ010000120.1:0-48133 GCA_021015155.1 Magnolia officinalis | reverse complement strand
CATGTTATATCAACATAAGTTGTGTATGTTATATTGTGTAGCCTATGTGTTTGTGAAAATGACTGAATGAGTATAGAATTCGCATTAGTGCTCGCCATGACCAACAGTCATTATTAGGAGATAACCCTTAGCGAAAGGATTTGCCCTGAATCACGCCACGGCCAATGCACGTATATATGTCTAAGTGTGTAGCCCACGTATTTGTGGAAATTATTGAATGAGTATGGAACTCAGATTCATGCATGCTATGATTATCCGTCGTGGGTATATGCATATTGTATATGGGGCAACTCCCTAGTGAAAGGATTTGGCCTACTACTAGTGTTATCAACATACGTTATGTATGTTGATGTATGTGTAGTCCAAGTGTTTGTTAAAATGATTGAATGAGTAAGTGGTTAGTACATTATAATTTATATGGGTGTTGAGCTATGATTCCCAACTCCCTTAACTATGTGTATGATTTCCTCCATGTACCGTATATTATAGTGTCTGTTTTATTTATGGAATGCATATGTGTGACTTTATGTTAAGTTGTAGTCCATAAAATGCAGAAATAAATCCATGATGGGTGATGGGGTGGTGTAACGATTCCGTGCAACAGCCCTGACAGCCCTAAAGCGGACATTATCGGACCTTTGATTATATAATTTAAAATCTTGATTTATAACTACTTTAACTATCTTCTAGGATATTGTGTTGTAATTGAATGTGATTGGGGCTATTATATAGTCCAGGCAATCGGTAACAGGCCTTGATTTTGTGGCTGAGGTCATTTCGCCACAAAAGACACGTTCGATGAATCCGAGTCATACGATGGTTGTCGACAGTGGTACCTTATTGGTTACTTCAGTGTATGCTCGTACCAGTCGAACTTGTCTAATAACCTGATTGGCCATTGTATGTTCACCATGTTTGGACGCTACTGCTTGAACCTAAGGTACCAAACTTACCAGTGAAATCCCGTTAACCTTGGTACCTCAATCCGCTAAGACTCATGAGCCGGACATGGTGGTATGGGCACTGTGGTCGAGCTGTCGGCCTACGCTGGGGCGACGAGCCTCCCCGTAGTGACCAGTGAGTAACCCAGACTCGTGAGCCGAATATGGTGGTATGTGACCTGTATTCGAGCTGTTAGCCTACACTATTTTGATGACAAAGTCGTGATGTGTGATGGGGGAGTGGTATAACAATTTCGTGCAACAGCCCTAACAGCCCTAGACGTGCCCTTTGTAGTGACCTCGAGCATACTCTGAGACTGCGGTGAGGCGATGAGTCTTTCCATAGCAACTAGAGTGTAAACTAGGTCTGTACTGATTTGGCGACGAGCCCTTTGCAGCGACCTAGAACCACAACATTGTATGAGATTTACTAGGACTGACAACCCTAGAATGGATCATTGTTTGGAAAATGATATAAGGGAGGTACCTTAGTTTCCCAATCCTGCTGAATGAAAAGGACTAATAAGAACTTGGTAATCATATGCATGCACCGCATTACGCATGCGTTCAGGCGTAGCAGGTCAAGCACTGAGACAGTGTTGTTCATGAGCGAACGTGAGATGAAGTCGCTGATGGAGCGTAGGCGAGGGCATGCATCATACATTCATACCATTCTTGCATTAACAAGAGTACTTAGGGATGTGTGATTTACTGCTTTATCATTACTGCTTGACTGAATTGATAACATGTTAACCTTTGCTATATTGTTCCACTGAGTTGATCACTCACTCCCACGTTACGGGACGGTGTTGTACACACCAACCAGACCCTGTTTGAGTTTCAGATGATGGCGATGTTTTCGAAGCGGAGCCGGACTTTTATGATGATGAGGAGGGTTCCAACTTTATGCAACTATCAGACGGGTCTATGTAGACCATCTTCTGATCGACGGGATTACAGGGATTACTTTAGTTTGCACTTTTGGAACACCCATATATATTCCTTCTGTTCATTTTTGGTGTATACATGTCTATATTAACCTGGTAATATGTTCATACTCTAGAGACTTACAACAGTTTATATATTTTATATATCTATCACAGTCTTCCGCTTGCATAATTTAACTGTCTCTGGAGTTTGATATGCTGTTTTGGTATAATTCAATTCATGTTTTAATGCACTCATCATAATCAGCATTATCTATGTTTCATAAGTGATGCGTTGGAACTCGGGAGCTGAGCTTTGCTTGACACCCGATTTTCAGGGCGTTACATATACGTTCCTGACCCTTCCCACATTATCAGATGGGAGCAGGTACTGTTGAGTGAAGATGCTACTTATGTACTGTGACCGACGCGTATTCTAGCTAAGAAGGAGCAGGTGCTCACAGTAAGGTGATTCCACTTGTGAAGGTTCTATGGATACATACACTAAGGAAGAGGCTACTTGGGAAACAGAAGCTGAGGTTCGCAAAAACTACCCTCAAATTTCGAGGAGTACGAAAAGGTACTAATTTCGAGGACGAATTTTTTTAAAGGGGGGTAGATTGTAATGTCTCGAAAAAATCCGTACAAAGACCCGAGTACCACCTCAGGCAGAAATCACTCAGGACCAAATCCTTTAAAAATTAGACGAAAATTAATTAAGTGCTAAACTGAATTAATTGCTAGATTAGCTTAAACAGCTTTCTATACGATCTGTAAGACCCAAAACTAGTAGAATCGCTGATGCTACATTACCTAAAAACCTAGGATTAATCTCTAAACCCAGTTGCTCTCAGGAGCAGCTTGAAACTCCGTTTCGGACCTGGACCGCGCATCGAGAGTCCGATAACCGCAGAACTATACAGTTATGACCGCCTTACTGGACTTGACAACCATTTCAAAAATCAAATCCAGATAGTATCCAGAAATGCACAACTTGGACCCGAAACGAAGTGTGTGAGAAATGCGAATACCTTTAGAAAATGAATTCAGATTTAAGTGATTTGGGCCGTTCACTTGCGGGCCAAGTTTAAGGATTCAGACCGTCAGAATCTGACCCAAATACACCCTCGAATCAGGGAAATTTCCCTGCACAAGTCAGTATACTTGTGGCCTTGATTGAGTGATGGTGACCGTTGAATTGAAACTGGTCCGCCATGGTCGATCCATAAATCCGATCGGACTGAAAACTTAACCTGACCTATATCTAATGTCAGGGAACTTTCCCTGGACCGTATGCAGAAAGAGGCCTCCAGATGTGCTCCGTTGGCCAAATTTAGCTATAACCTAAGTATACCATGGCCCTGGGGCCATTGAGGTCAGTTCTGAGCCTATATAAGCACCTAACCCACCCCTCTCTTATTCCATACGAATTTATAAACCCTAGGAGAGAGAAGAGAGCAAAGAGAGAAAGTGAGAGAGAGTTCCTGGGATTCGACCCTGTCATTCTACGTGCTGAATCGGCCTGTCTGTATCACTATTCCGGCGATTCCGACTCCGTTCTTGGGTAAGAAATCCTAACCCTAACCTGTTTTAGGGATTCAAATAGAGCAAATGGTGGAATAGCTAATCTATCTCATGCTATATGTTCTCGTTGTGCCGTAGACAAAGACATAGCGTTCGAACTGAGTTTGTTACGTGTTTACCGGCGAAAGGTGCAGACTATAAATGTTTAGGTTATGGTTTTCAAGGCTTTTAATGTCAGTTAATGATTTATGTCTGACTTGATTGCTATCACACATGCTTAGAGACGGTGTTTCCCGCGTATTGCACATATATATATGAACTATGTTGAAATAGATGCATTCCATGTGTTTGTTGAAATGTTTGTATGAGTATGGAATTAGGACTTGTGCTTGCCATGATTTATGTTTAAGGATACATGATTATTGTATGTGTGGCAACATCCTTGTGAACGGATTTGCCATAATACATATTATAACTACTATGTTACATGTATGTTGATATGTGTAGTCTAAGTGTTTGATAAAATGCCTGGATAAGTAAATGCTTGCTAAAATGTGTTTGATGAGGGTGTTGAGAGGTGACTCTCAATCCCCTTACCTATAGTTACAATTTTCTTCATGTAACCTAACTTACTACTATGTGCTTTATGTATGAAATGCCTATGCATAACAACATGTGTACTATGTATTTGTTGAAATGCTCAAATGAGATTTGTATTTTGATCGGTTGTCACATGCCGTCTTTGATTATAACATGTGAATGCTATCATTTGGAGTGTGATTGGGTCTACGATGTAGTCCAGGCAATCGATAATGAGTTCCGAGTTAGTGGCTGAGGTCGTTTCGCCACACAAGACTTGTTTGAGGAATCCGAGTCGTACGCTGATCGCCGATAGTGGCTAGGCCACACAGAATGCTTACGCACTCCATGTCGATCAATTCAACGTATGCTCGTACCAGTCAAGCTTGTCAAGTAACCCGATTGGCCCAATTTATGTTCACCATATATGGACATTACTGCTTGAATCTAAGGTACCAACTTACCAGAGAAAAACCTGTTTAACCTTGATACCACGATCCGCTAAGACTCATTAGCTGGGCATGGTAGTATGGGACACCGTGGTCGAGCTGTCGGCCTACGTTGGGGCGACGAGCCTCCCCGTAGTGACCAGTGAGAAAACCAAACTCTTGAGCTGAATACAGTGGTATGGGACACTGTATTCGAGCTGTCGGCCTACGCTAAGGTGAAGAGCCTTTCCCATAGTGACCTCGAGTATAAACTAAGGCCTATGAGGATGGTGATGAGCCTCTTCATAGTGACCTGAACTTGCTTGTCCACTGCTTTATATTCAGGGGTGACGTTGCCCTATAACTTATCTATCGTATGTGATAAACTAGGATTGACGACCCTAGATGGATCATCGTTGGGTAAATGATATAAAGGAAGGTACCTTAGCTTCCCGAATCTGTTATATGAATAAGTCTAATTAAGAACTTGGCTAATCACGTACATGCACCGCATTTGCATGTGCCTTTGGCGTTGGAGTTGAGCATAGAGGAAGGGGTGCATGCCGCAATCATGAGATGATGTTGCAGAGGGAGTGTAGGCGCATGCATCATTACAACATATCATTCCTGCATTAACAAGAGTACCTAAGATATGAGTGTTGTACTGCTTTATCATTACTGCTTGACTGAATTGATAACATGTTAACCTTTGCCTTATAGCTCCACTGAGTTGATCACTCACTCCCACCCTGGGATGGTGTTTTAAAACACCAACCAGACTCTGTTTTAGATGCAGATACTGGCACGACGTATGAAGCCGAGCCAGACTTCTACGATGATGAGGAGTTCTTATACATGCAGTTATCAGGCGGGTTTATATAGACCGTTCTGATCGACGAGATTTCAAGGTTATATGATTAGCTGGACATTCATATTTTGTTATTTTGGGAATTATACATATAATTATTTGACCTGGTGACATGTTCATACTCTGGGGACTCAAAATCCACTTATATGCTTTATACATCTATCACAGTCTTCTTGTGTAATTTAATTGTCTCTGGAGTATGATATACTATTTTGGTATAATCTCACTCATGTTTAATGCACTAATACGGACAACATTTAATCATCATTATCTATGTAACATAAGTGATGTGTTGGAACTCGGGAGTTGGGCTCCTTCTCGACCCCCGATTTTCAGGGCGTTACATAAGTGGACAATGCAACATAAACCATAACTAAATTACTGAATTAAAGTGCAACTAATATAATGTATGTCTAGTAAAATGAGATAATATGCATAAATGTACGGGACTGTGTCCCAGCAAATATATGGTCCAAAAGTGACAAAAATCCCCTTTGCCCTAAGGCCCATAATAGTCCTAAGGCAGCTATGATAGATCCGTCACAAAAGCTAAATAGTGGAGAGCTCCTTCTCTCTGTCTACACTCGCCCACCAGTGCATCGAGCCTTGTGATACTTGCATCTAAGAGAGTATAGATATGCTGTAACAACCCATCCCGCGAGATCCATCCGACTCCAGCATCACTCAGCACAGCATTCCATAGGGGCATGTACAACAAAACACTAAGATACTTGCATCGGTGCATTAAAAATCATGCATGCTAGCGTGTATAACTCGACCACAGATGAGTCTTAACCATTCTCCAGCATCAGCGTTACACAAGTTATCAATTCATAGGGGATGAAAACATCTAAACACAAAATTCCTATCTACTCTTATTATGCGTGTGCATGTTATTGTAATATGATGCATGCCCTTGCCGTTTAACACTCCTCAAGTGACACCATCTAACATTTGCATATGTCCAACACTCCCTCAATGCGACCTCGACAGCCGAGTCGCCAACCTATCTAATGCGATGCAATCATGAATGTGTTAGCCAAGTGTTTAGTTACGTTCATTCATCGAGCAGTTTGAAAAAATTGGGACACCTTAACGAAGTCAATGCCCTATCCTAATCGCGAGGCCTAGGCGGCCACGGCAGCCTTGCGCTCGCGATTCTCGATCTATTTGGGTTCATCACTCCCAGGTAACACATATGAAGGCAGCATTGTAAAACAAGGTTGCTCGCGGTCACTACGAGGAGGCTCGTCACCCTAGCGTAGGCCGACAGCTTAAGCATAGTGTCCCATTCCACCATGTCCGGCTCCCGAGACTTGTGGATTGCCTCATAATTAATACCAGTGGGAGCTATATGGGCGTATGGTGCCTCAGGTTCAAACAGGCGTGATCATACATGGTTAACAAATATGGTTGGTCAATTAGTTGGCCAATTCATCCAATTCAAGCAAACTACGGAACTTCCGGCATTGGGTGTGAGCATCCCACGTAGTCCAACTACTGCCAGCTATCCGTGTTCAACCTAAATTGGTCAGATTGGTCGCTGGGCGGCCCAACCGGTGGGGCTGCCCGTGCGGGCCTTGAAATTTTGTTGGCCAACCCAGAAAAAGGATTTAAATTACTTAGCATCATATAGAAGATCATGAACTACTCCTAGTTGCAAAAAATTCAGGCATGCATGTCAATAACCATAAACATTTGACCTAATCTAAACATATTGATGACATGCGGCACATTTCCCCTAAATCGTCGCAAGTTTGGGGGTAAATCAAATTCAAATTCGCATAACATGAAGGGAAATAAAGAAAAGGGCAAGAATTTAATAACTTGGCCTAATCTAGCATGGAAGCCAAACATTTGTTATTCTAAACATGCTTAGAAAAATTTATAGTGAAGTAACTACAAATAAACTTCTTATAAATCAACATGCACAACAAATTCACACACACAATCGTTAATTTCGCCCTAGGTTCGATAATTGGTCACCTAAGGCTAATGGTCCGCACTTAGGAATGGTCCGACAGTTCGGGATGCCGCTCTCACGGTTCCGGTCTCGCGGGTTGGCGTATCAGAGCCCGTCGATAGAATCTACATGTTAGAGCGCATGCAAGTGGCTTAAGACACCTAAAATTTGGAAAGGGGGTTAGACCGATTACCTTTCTATGGCTGATGGGCTGCTTCTATGGCGACAGAGTTGTGGGCTCCGATGCGAGTTGTGGTAGGAGGGAGAATTTCTCAAAATCCTGCTCCCTTGGAGCTCTCTCTCTCTCTCTCTCTCTCTCTCTACTCTCTCTACTCTCTTTCTCCCTTGCAACAAAAATTCGTATAGGAGTGATGGAGTGTGATTTTGGACTTATATAGTCTGAGATTTTTATCTAAATGGCCCTTGGGGTTCTTATTCCAACATGCATGCCCCTACTGGGTTGATTCCTGGTCCTCGGGGCTATTCCAGTGGTCCCCACCTATCTGTGTCATAAGGCAGGTGTCCTATTGTCGGATGAGTGGCTGGTATGAATTTGGTGACAAATAGATGACCCGATTGACCATAGGGGCTTGATTTGCGATCAACGGTCACTGATGTTCGATCAGGGCCCCAGTTATACGAATATGAGTAGGGAAATATCCCTGGCTCATGGCCCGAGTTTGATTGCAATTCAATGGTTGGAAAGTCGCAACTTCGTCATTTTAGTGGCGGGGCCAAGTCACTTAAGTTTCAGGTTTCAAGTTCCGGAGAGTCGCGCCTTTCAAGTTCTACCTTCACGGTCTAAGTGTGCGATTCGGGGCACCGTTTGGGTCCACCGTCCGCGATGGACTTCAAGCCCAGTGAGGCCTATAATTCCCTATAATTTCGGACTTGGCGGATTTTTTTACAAGCAAAGTATGGTCATTTTAGTTGTTGGAAGAGCTGGCCCCGCAGCCCATTTCTGATGCAGGTCATGCTCAGGTCGGACCATGTTCGTGACCTTGCCCTATCGTAACTTGATGAAGCAGCTCTTGCATCATTATCCCTATCTGTTTAGGGCCTCGCACATGTGCATCATGTGGTCGCCTAGTGCGGTCCTGTGGCAGATCCGCTAGTGGATGCCCCATGACGTACGTCGCAATATTTGGCCTGGGTGTTACACATTTCCACACACCAAAAAACAGAGAGAGAGAGAGAGAAGAGAGAGAGAGAGAGAGAGAGAGAGAGAGAGAGAGAGAGAGCTTGAGTTTCCAAGCCTTCATCCATTCCAACCCCCTCTTAGCCTCCTCCAGCCCTCTCCTGATTTTGAAGGCATTGTGGGTATCACCCATCGAAGGTGACGTCCATAATATAATGGATCATTCCAACATGACCTCAAATTCAACTATTATAGTCCTTAGAAAAGAAAAAGCAACACAATGGTTGATGTTTGAGAAAGGATTCTATGGTGTTTCACAATATAGTATAATTGAGTATGCATGGGATGGACTGTGATGTGTGTGGGCCATCAGAATCGTTGATCAAATGCATGCTAACATGAAAATAAAATACCCCATTAATCCGTCCAATGAAAACCCAAGTCGGTCACACGACATGAAAGATTGTAAAATAATCATGCATAAAAACCTTTAAATCAGATGTTGTGGCCCACTTGAGTCATGTAATATCCCCGTTTTTTTATTTCCCTTAATCTAGGTGGGGTGTACACACAAACCTATGACCTATGGTGGGCATCCCCTCCCTATTCATCCCATGTGGTGTTGCCCACCTAATTATGGTTCAGATTGATTTTTGGAACCTTGGCTTAAAAATGGGGGCACAACTGATGAAAGTGTTTGCGTGGAGCCCATTTTCCTCTACACTTAATCACCATGGGATCTTTACCCCAAATGTATTGTAGCAAAAGGGGATATTAAAAAAGACCTTGATATTAGAAGATTCACTCGACGGCACACCGGAGTGAGAGTAAAGGAGATGGATATTAATATATATATATATATATATATATATATATATATATATATATATATATATATATAATCAAGCTATTTTGAAACTTCACACCACATGAATTTAGTAATTTTCGGTAGATTTTACGTTGTTTCCTATGGTGAGGTCCACCTGAGTGTTTGATCAATTTATTGTTTGGGGTCAAGGGCTAACATGGAGCAGCACACCTGGATGGTGTGGATCTCATCCACGGGAATACTCCCATCTAAGTCAGTGAATAGTTATGTGCTTGTGTGAGTAGGTGTGATTACGTCGGGCATGGATATGCCAAAAACATAAATGGCAAGAAAAATTAGAATCTAACCATCAACTTACCTTGTAATTTGTGTCCTATATTAATAGTAAAATTGTCTGATTATTATAGAAAAAATATCTCAAAATTATTCAAAACCTCATGTAAATATCAGATCTCACACATATTTCACATGTGAACGTCCTTCCATGTGTGAATGTGTATGTCGCTACACGCAAATGAAATTAACAATCCTTAAAAAAAAAAAAAAAAAACCTCCAGATCTCTTTGAAATCTCGACAACCTATTTAGAGTCTAATCGACTGTGAATTGTAATAATTGGTTAGTAGCAACTCTGCTAAAATATAACACATACTTACTTTCAAACAAGAGACCTTGAGTGTAACACCCCGTCCATTCCATACTATTTTCGACGCATACGTACACAATGATTGACGCCCTTAGCTATACCTGGATTGACCGTTTATAGTATACACTCGACTGACCGGAACCCCAAGACCTGGAAACCCATCTCATATCGACCGTCCCGTCGCTGCGATCATGGAGGTACAACCCGTGTGTCTGTACAATACTCCGTTTGCGAGATACGCCGTGAAGAATAATTAGTGTATCATGTGCGCATGGCGCCATGTACTCTACTCCACACATGTGCACAACACATGTCATACACACATGCACATGCCACACATGGGTGAGAGAATCTCTACCCATGTGTGTGATGTCACACACCCATACCTCCCATCTCTCATGTCTCCCCAAAGTCAACACCTCTCCATTCCATACCTTAAGCATGACATCATCCCACCATGCCATCCCATGCTCCTTTAATCCACCATTAATTGCAAATCATGAATTAATGGATATATTCCTAATCTAAGCTAACCAAGATCACATTAATTAAATCTAACCACATTTTTAACAATTTCTCTACATATATCCCTTCAACCCATAGCATTTTACCATTTTTCCTACACATGGAGAGAGAGAGAGAGAGAGGAATGATCTTGGTGGGCCATCAACTTCATCAATCTCATCCCTTCCATCCATCTCAACCATCAATTCAATCTCTTCTATCCATCTCAACCATTGCATCTAATCCATCAAGGTGAGTACACCCACCCTACTTATTCTTATTTTATTTTTGTTGTGTACTTATGTATGGTGGAGATGTATTGATGATAATGATGTGATCAATGGTGTGGATGTATATGAGAATACATATAAAAAGATGATTTAATAGTTGTAATGATATGATGATAATGATTCTATTAATGGTGTGGATGCGTAGGGAATGTATATGTATGTAATTAAATTGTTCTAGACTTCTTGTGGGACCCATTGATAGTGGGCCCCACCAAAATATTTCTATGTCATCCAAATTGTCCAAGAATGGCTCCTTTGGATTGGCCCAACTCTCACACACACATACATCCATATGCACACGTGCACGCCATACCCAAATAAATAAATAAGTAAAATAAATAAATAAATAAAAATGAGGAGTGGACGCTGTTGCTGCCAGCGTCCAGAGCGTCCTTGCTGCTGCTTGAAAGAGAAGAGGGAAGGGGCTGTGGGTCCCCAACGGGCCCCACCCATGATGTATGTATTAAATCCACGCTGTCCATTTGATTTCCCAGCTCATTTTAGACATGGAGCCGAAAAATGATGCCAACCCAATTCTCTGATAGCCCACACCATCAAAAATCATGTCACGACATGCTAAAACATATAAAAGTACTTTCTGGGGCCCACCTGAATTTTGATGCACCTGAAACTTAGAGCGACCCCTCCACCAATTGGGACACACACAATAAACGGATTAGATCATCTTTATGTGGGCCCCATCTAAAAAACAATAATAATAATTAAAAAAAAAAAAAAAAAGGGGGCAAACAGCATTGACGCTGCTGCTGCCAGCGACTGACGCTGCAGCAAGCAGCGTCCTGCTGCTGACGCTGAAAGGAAGTGGGCCCCACCACAAGCCCCACCTTGATGCAGGTCGAGCATCTACACCATACATTTGATGGGTCTCCTATAAAAATGGGTCACCCCCAAATTTCAACCGTACACGGAACTCAGGTGGTCCACACCATCAAAAATCATGTGAATACATGCTAAAATATATAAAAGTACTTGCTGGGGCCCACCTGAAATTTTTATGCATCTGAAACTTAGACTGACCCCTCCACCAAGTGGGACACACACAATGGATGGACTGGATCTCTCAAATGGCCCACCTTGATGAGAAATGTATAAATACTAATAATAATAATATTAATATTAAAATAAAATAATGGGCGAGAAGGTGGTGACGTCCTCCTGGACGTCCACATTTGGGGTAAAATTATGTGCTAAATACACACCGTTCATCCATCTTACTAGCCCCATTTATTGTATAGTCCCAAAAATCAAGCTGATTAGAAATTCATGTAGGCCATGCCACTTGGACAGTGGAAATTGTACTCAAAATACCTAGATTTTTCCGGGGCCCACCTTGGTGATGAAAAGTATATTTGGGCCATTCATCCACTCCTTCGGACCATTTTAAGTCATGAGTAAAAGAATGAGGCAGATCCACAGCTTAGGTGGACCACACTATAAGAAACAATGGGAATAAAAATCCCTACTATTAAATCCTTTGAGTTCTATCGTGATGTGTAACTGCCACCAAAGTTGGGTCAGTCGTTAGACTTGGAGCCAGCTCGTTACATGTATTTTATATCCAAGCCATCCATCATTTAGACCATCCATGTGTTATGAGCCTCACCTGACGTATGTACCTTATAGCCATGTCATTCATCTAGTGGGTGGTATCAACTATGATGTTGTTTGTTGTACAACTGTTCATGGGGTGGACCCCACCATGTCAATGGGACCCACAATTATACAAATAATAATAATAATAATAATAATGAAAGGGAATTGCATGCTTATCAATGAAAACTTCCTTGGACATGATATGATGCATGAGGAGCCCACCTAGGTGCATGTGTTGTATACCCACACTACTTATATTTCTCGGCCACTTGGGAAGTGGGCCCATGTAAGACCCGTATCCTAGTTCGTACTGTTCCGATGAATCCTGCGATCCTTTCCGTCGAAGTCCGGCAATCCGCGACTGATAATCGATGTTGCGCACGACCGTAAGTCGTATCTTTTAGATTCGAGTCAGTTTAATCCGAGACCTGTATCATTGCGACCGCACCGTCGCCGCGGTTCTAACGCCGCGACTCACGCACCGATCCGATACCCTGACTAGAAGATGTGAGCCGACGTTTATTTCGAAGAAACGCCGCGCTTTTACGATCCCGAGAGAATCTCTACAACATGTCAAATCAATCCAATCAATCAAATCAATCCCATCCATCAATCAATCCATCACTTCATGTCAAGTACAAAGCACCCATGCTTCCTTTCTCCACAAGTCAAGCAAGCCCAAAAGTCAACCAATCCATCCCCTCACCCATCACTCACATCCATCACTCACCTCACATCACTCTCTCTCCTTATCTCTCTCTTTCCATTCACATATTTCCAAGCAACCCAAGTGAGAGAAAAATCCCACGTTGGGAGCCTTCCATGAGGAAAAAAAATGATGCATGTGTGAGGCCCACCTTTCCCTTCCCAAAACCTCTCATCCTAGCCCTTGATTTTTCATCTCCACCGTCAAAGAGGAGCACAAGAAGGTTGGCGTTCCAACGGACCGAAGAAGATCGACGGTGGGTGTTTCCATAGGCTAGATTTCATAAATTTTGTGATGGGCCAAGTGAGGCCTACCGATCAATGGTATGGATCTCACTTGGGACCCTAAGATGTGGCCGATGGCCCACTTGATTTTCATTTGATGTACGGTTAAATGCAAGGGAGGGCCTATAGTGTCGGGGTCCCTCCATCACACGTGTGTCCCACTCTTTCTCTCTCTCCCTCTCTCTTTTTTTTCCTCCTTTCCTTGTGATGATATGATTATATGGCCCACTTGGATGGACCCCACAATGGAGCATGTATTGGATCCAAACCATCTAAAGGTGGGGCCCACTTTACATATGTATGGTGACCACACCACCTCACCATGTGGTGGCCCACCTACAAAGGATGCACCCTAGAGGCATTGGATGCCCAAACACAAAAAAAAAAAAAAAAGGAAGAGTCCAGGGACTCTGACGTGAGAAGGGAAAACACAAATATTGGCTTGGATTTACAAGCCATTGGGGTGACCCACCTTGATGTTTGCATCCAATCCAAGCCGTCCATTCCATTCTTCACATTAATTGAGGCGTTGAGAAGAAAAATGAGCCTGATCGGTTAATCAGACGGGCCATGCCATAGAAAACCGCGTCTCATACCGTTCAAAGCTATTTGGGCCCATTTCACTATTTCTACACGCCCAGAAATGTTGGATATCGGACTCATTTGACCCCTTTCGAGCCCTAGAACATAATGGGCGGAGCAGATTTACCTAAGGCGGACCCCACCCGAGAAAAACCGTAAAAAAACAAGTTTAAAAAAAAAAAAAAAAAAAACAAAGAAGCAGGGCAGCGCCTGCTGCCGCTGACACAGCAGAGGACGCTGCCTGCGTCAGCGTGAAACGGCAGGGTGCCACGGCTCCAGCCGTGGGCCCCACCTTGATGTTTATTTGTCATCCAATCCGTCCATGAGGTGGACCACCCTCTAAGGTGAGTCCCCTCTAAAAATCAGGTCGATCCATGGCTCAGGTAGCCCACACCACAAGAAACAACGGTGATTGAATTCTACCATTGAAACCCTTTTGGGCCCAACGGAAGTTTGGAATCAATCTGATATTTGTTTTCTTCCCTTCATCCAGGTATTTGTGACCTTATCAACAGGTTGGATGGTAAGTAAACATTACAGTGGGCCCCACATGGAGCCCACAGTGATGAATGTGTTTTATTCCCCACCGTCCAGGCGGACGGTGGGAGCCCACATAATGCATGTGTTGTGTTCCACCGTCCAGTGGACGGTGGGACCCCTGTGTGTGGGTGAGTGCATGCGTGCGTGCGTGTGAGTATGCACGTGTGTGTGCATGCGTGTGTGTGTGAGTGTATGTGGGTGCATGTGTATATATATATATATATATATGTATATAAATATATATAATATTATATCTTATATAATATTGTATATATATATATATTATATAAATTATATGTTATATTATTTATATTATAAGGGATGTTGGACCTTCATGTGGACCCCACCATGATACTTGTGTTGCATCCAAACAGTCCACCATTTGGCAAGCTTGTATTAAGGTGTGGGGCAAAAAATAAGATAGATCTAGTTATCATGTGGACCACACTGTACAGTGACGATTGAACGTCCACCATTAGACCCTTGGGCCACCAAGTTCTTGGTGACCCTATGAACAGATTGTATGAGAAATAAATGTTATGGTGGGCCCTAGGAATTTTAATGGTGGAATTCTTTATCACCACTTACATTGGTGCGGTCCATTGATGTGGCCCATTTAATATGTATAAAGCCCATGGGTTATAGCCCATTGCAAGGTACTTGAGGCACATTAGTACGATTCAATTGGTGTGGCCCATCTTGTGTATTTGTGGCCATTGTTGAGGCCCACCTTGGTATACATGTAAGGCCCATGTGATTAGGCCCATCTGGATGTATTTGTGGCCCGTTGTTGAGGCCCACCTTGATGTATACATGGTCCATGTGTTTAGGCTCATTCAATGTATTTGTGGCACATGTTACGAGGCCCATTGTGATGTTTCAAAGGCCCATGGGATATGGCCCATTGCAATGTACATAAGGCCCCTTTGATGTGGCCCACTTGATTTATAAAAGGCCCATATGATGCGGCCCATTTGATGAATATAAGGCCCATGGGTCGAGGCCCAATAGTACGTCCTTAGGGTCCATTGCAATGAGGGATTCCTCCATAGTGTGTGTAATAATGTTTGATAACAGGTTATGCCTTGGGAGAAATGTTGGTTTGACGTCCACATTGTAAGAATAATGTTGGTTAAATATCCGCATTATAACTCTCCCTAGGGCCCATTAGTAGGCCCACATTTGTTGATAGTTTACCACTTTATAACATGCTTAGTATAGCTCCATGATTCATACCCATACGCATCATATGTATGCTTGATATGAGTAGTGACTGAGCATAGCATACGCCATTGGGCAGACCACTTAGGGGACTCCTTATGAGGCGGAGTGCCCCACATTATCGCATTGTACGTCATGGATTGCTGCATGATTTGACGGTGTGATTCATGCATCTCGCATATGTGTGACTTGATCACTGCACGCCCTAGCGACATCAGGGCCGTGGCTCCACAGGCACATCGTGGATGGCCGTATTGGATACCGGAAATACTTTGTTCTAGCATTGTGGGCACTTAAGATGTCCTTGGGTGAAAATCCCAGAACCTTTTTGGTACCAGGAGGTGCTCCAACGTCTAGACCGAGTGGATACACGAGCGCCTGAGTGCCGAATACCAGTAGGCCGCGTCTCCCATTGTGTCGTGGTCGGTTGGAAGGGGGTGTGGCCTTATCCGCCTGAGTGAGGGGGCTATAAGCTAGGCTGAGTTTGACCAGCTCGCAAATGTGTCCGCTATTGACGAGCCGGGTAGGTATTGGCAGACTACTGGTCAGGCGGATAGTGTGGTCTCTTCCACTCGCTTGACTGTGCAGCTAGGGAGGAGGCAGTCAGTGTGAGGTGTATTAGACCCCGGTGATATCTAGAGAGGAACTGTATTGATATGTGTACTTATGAGTACTGACACGCTTGCTTTGTATCTCGCATATGACATTTGGCTACATAGGCCTCGCATCGCATGGGCTTGGTATGACCGACAGCATTCATGCCTTGCATTACATAGCCTTAGTATAGCTGATAACATTCATGGACTTACCGCATATTTCCGCATTACTCTGATATTGTACACTTGGTACTCGCCTTACACACACTTCCACCACCCTCTAAGCTTTTGTAAGCTTATGCACGATAGATGCGTGCAGGTGGCGTTAGGTCGCAGCAGCATTGAGCTCGGAGCGTGCAGCAGTCTTCTGGAGCTTTTGGAGTTTTCTTTGATATCATTACATTGTATTTTCCTTCCCACATTGTACTTAAAAGATTTTCATATAGTGGATATGTGATGTTGTTGTTTTGTGTCTTGGTTATGCTTGTGGTTATGCTCCATTACAAAAAAAAAAAAATCATGCTGAAAATCCTCCTTGTAGGATCCCAGGATCGGAATCTGGCGTATGGGCGCTGGGAGCCGAGAATGGGGTACTACGGAGGCTGTCGGCGCCGGATTCGGCGATCGGGAATTTTGTGAGCCCGGTTTCCAAGTTTGGGGCGTGTCAGAAGTTGGTATCAGAGCATAACCTGGGAATACCTGAGGATAACATCACATATCTGCTGATAGCTACACTACACTGTGTGATTGTTGAGAACTTAGAATGGTTAGACCCCCGAGTTCGAATAACTTAGAAACTCCCTGATATAGCTCCCTATCATGTGTGCATTCGAGAGTTCCCAAGGATGATATGCCCTTGTTCCTTCCTGTAGGACATGGCACCCAAGAGAGTGACCCGAGCGACTTTCGTTCCCTCGCTTGAGATTCCTGTTCCCCCAGCTGAGACTTCTGCACCCCCATCCGAGTCTAACACAGCACCGACCATGTCCGTAAGTGCGGACCAGCTATTGCAGATGTTGCAAGCAATGACCGCTATTCTTCAGAAAGGAGACCGGAAGAGGAAGGACCCCTCCGGTAGCTCCCAGGTGCAGCGCTGTCGACGACTACAGAGGCATAAGAACCGTCCGTCCTTTCGAGCATTTACACCACCTAAATGTCAGTCCTCAAGTGTATGCTTCAGATGTGGTGTGACGGGGCACCGCATCTGGGAATGCCCCCACCCTCGGCAGCCCCTGCCACCCAGACCGTTCTCTGGTGCTTGCTTTGGGTGCGGTGGGATAGGGCATCGTAGGAGCGAGTGTTCCCTTCCTCAACAGCAGCAGCAGGATCCTCAGACATCAGGAGGAGCCGTCGACGATTCGTGTGACTTGGGCCCTGCACCGTCTTGCTAGATTGCTGATGAATGATGCGTTTTGGGAGTTAGAGCTTGAGATTCATGGGCGTTATCCCTATCTCGTAGTGTTTTGATTATGATGTTATGCTGCGTTTTGACTATATATGATGATATGTTTCCTATTTTCTTATGAGTTACGTTTAGTTGCGATGGTAGTGTAAATTTCGAGGACGAAATTTTTATACAAATAATAATAATAATAATAATGAAAGGGAATTGCATGCTTATCAATGAAAACTTCCTTGGACGTGATATGATGCATGAGGAGCCCACCTAGGTGCATGTGTTGTATACCCATACTACTTATATTTCTCAGCCACTTGGGAAGTGGGCCCACCTCCTGCCCATGGACATAAGATGAAGTATAACTCAATTTTAGGTTGGCCACGCTGTAAGTAGAAACAGTGGTGACAACCATTGGAAATTCTTAGGCTTTATTGTGCCCCTTATATGTTGGAATGCTTCCTTGATCATGGATTCTGAAAAGGCCTAGCTATATGTCCTAGAGGGGAGGTGAATAGGACAATGCCAAATAAAACTTATAACAGCGGAATTAAAAAGAATATGATAGCAAAAGTAAATCACAATGCAGGAAAGTAAGACAACCTCAAAATTTAGATCTTGAGAGGTTGATACAAATGTTGTTCTAAGGACAACTTTTCACCAAAAACCAGAGTTTATGGTAGGACAACCTTATTTCTAGAAAGATCTTTGTATCAAATCTCAAACCAAAGAGGAATACAGAAATAAATACAAACTGAATTGAAATAAATTGTAATCACAAATGTATTGTTCTAAGGACAGCCATACACCATAAAAATGGCAGGGCAACCTTGCTGGAACAAATTTTAAAGGAAATTGAATATCAAGCTGATAAAGGAACAGCAGAAAATAAATTCTAAACTATTACAAAATTCTCACAATGCTTGAATTAAATGATTACAACATTCACCACCATACATACATCCCACAAAAGAATAATTAAAGATTAGAAGTATAAATCATTCAACCACAACACAAGGGATTATAGTGGTTCGCCTGTGTGTTCACCAACTGTTAAACAACAGCCACACAGAATGCTACTCCACTCCTAATATCCTCACACAGGGGATATTAGCGTTCACTAACAAAATAGGTTTTCCCAGGTTCACCTAAAACCTTTACAATTGTGTCTTTGTCTGTGGGCTTACACAATTAAAAAACCCCACTTCTGAGTTTTCCTGGCTCTCCTCAGATAACCAATACAACAAGATTTTTCTGGCAAATCTTGAAAGAAACCAAAACAGAAAGGAATTTACAATTAAATGTAAAATACCTGATTATCTCCTTCGTTGTAGCAGCCCGGTAGAACCAAGTCAGAGTAGATGATTGAATGTCCAAGTTCAATGTCCAGTACTCAATTACAATGGTTTTAATTCTAATAGATTTTAAATTAAACCAAGTAGGGCTTGCCTTAATTGATTTTGATTCCAAAGAAAGGGAATAACAATTCCTCTTATCAAATTAGATTGGAATAGCAGAAACAAAATCAATTAAATAAAGCTAAGGAAAGAGAATATTAAATAAGCACACTTAGCTTAGATGGAGCACAGAATTATCTCTCAGAAGTTCGACGAAGATTGACTTGAATGGATTAATTAATTCGATGATTTCTTCTGAGATTCGTGCTCTATTTATAGGTGAGCAGATCGCGTGTTCGACTGGTCTAGGGAGCTCTTCGACTAGTCGAAGCAATAACAGATATTTAAAAAATCAGGCGCGATAAGCTTTGACCGTTCTGCGACTGGTCGAAGGTCTCCTTCGACTAGTCGTAGGTCACCTTCAACTGGTCGAAGGTCTCCTTCGACTGGTCGAAAAACATAAAATTCATCGCTGGACTTTGAGTCGAAGACTTTCGACAAGTCGAAGATGCAACCGACACTGTTCCTTCGACTGGTCGAACAGATTCCTGGACTAGTCGAAGCCTAACAGAAATTATCCAATTTTTGCAACAAACTCACGACTGATCGAGGAATTTCTTAGACTGGTCGAAGCAACTCTAAGACTAGTCGAAGAAGGCTTAGGACTAGTCGAAGAACAGACCAAACTTATGTAAAATAAACATTTGATTTATGTATCCAAAGTGACCTACTTCTAAGGTCAACCTAAAGTCAGTTAAACCTCAACCATGAAGTAAGGACATTGAAACATTAGGAACCAGTGATCTTGAAGTATGAGCCTTGAAGTCTTGATGTAGTTCAATCTTGAAATCTTGAAGTAGCTCAATCTTGAAAGTGTCTTGAGTTCTTTACAAACTGCCTTGTACTCTTCTTGAAGTCTTGCAGCTTGAGTCATGTCTTGTGAGCAGTTCTTGCAGTCAAGGTTGATCTTTGTACTTGTGAGCTTTGCTTGTTCATGAATGTTGATCTT
Source organism: Magnolia officinalis (assembly GCA_021015155.1). Taxonomy (NCBI): domain Eukaryota; kingdom Viridiplantae; phylum Streptophyta; class Magnoliopsida; order Magnoliales; family Magnoliaceae; genus Magnolia; species Magnolia officinalis. The sequence goes on along the minus strand of JAJHSJ010000120.1, from coordinate 28,153 downwards.
TGAGAGAGCTTCACTTATGCAAGTTATATAACAGTGATTTTGGCACCACAAATTTGACAAAAACAGGGATATAAATTATAGCACTTACAATCTCCCCCTTTGTCAAATTAGTGACAAAACACATAACCAAGATAAACATAAAGTAAAACAACTGGTTAAAGAATCATGAACCAGTTAATATCAACTGGCTTACCTGCAAATCAATATTCAATATTCAACATTCAACATTCAACCAGTTTCATTCAACTAGTTCAAACATACTCCCCCTGAGTAACATAACCAATGCTACTCCTCTCACAATCACATCGTTAAGAACAAACCATTCTCCCCCTTTTTGTCACAATATGACAAAGGAAACAACAATGTAGGAGAACTAAAAAAAGGGATATATGAGAGTAAATATGAGGAGTTATGAGATTATAGCAAAACAGAGATAGAGATACTCAGCATAGCTTCACATAGAATAAATATCCAGCATAAAACATAGATAGTATCCAACTCAAAATCCGTTAACCAAGTGCTAAGTTATAAAGTTATTACAGACCAGAAATCTCATATAAACTAATTAGAACTAGAACCAAATGACGGAGCAGGAATAGAGGGATTAAGTTGGTGCATGTATTTGTTCAATCACCTAAGATATTTGCGCATGTACTTGAATTGTAAATCATGAGCAACAGACATGTTTTCCATCTTTACATTGATATTCTCAACTTTGTCCTCTAATGCACTCAGACGAGCATCAACATCAGATGGTTCAAAATTTGGATCATTTGTTGAGTCAGAATCCAGTTCCTCAAAAATGTCATCCATATTAATGTCATCACCAGCTTCTTCATGACCACCACCACCACCACCACCTTGTTCAGGAAGTAGATCCAGCTTCATCTTATTGATATTAGTATTGTTGAAATCAATGATGGATTGGTGCCTCATCAACCGGCATATCGACTAACATATGTGTAGCCAATACAGTCATTAAATAGGCAAAAGGAATGTCACTATGACCAGGATGGAGTCTAAACTGAAGAATGAAATGACAGATTAAGGATGGTAAACAAATCTGAGTACCTTTGGAGATAGCATGGATAACACGAACCATAAACGAAGTCAAGTCAGTTTTATTACCCGAACGAGGATACAGATTAGACACAAAGATTTTGTGGAGAATTCTGTACTTGGGTAACAAATACCTTGCGGGAAGCGCATTCCCTTTTTGTGTCCATTGAACATCCATGTTGCACAAGTCTCTAGTGAGCATGCGTTTTTCAGACATTGAGGGTTTATCAGTTAAGTTATGGATAGGAATACCCTCATCATTCACAGGAATGTCCATAAGGGCTGAAATTAAATGACGATCAATGTCAAAAGGCCCTTCTCTAGTAGATATTTTAAAAGTTAAATTATCCTGTGAGAAAGCACTAATACATGCAAACATGGATTGGGCAATGGACCGGTATGCTGGCCCACCCCAATGTAATAAGTTAACCCAACCTACAGCTTCAAGCATAGGAAGGATGTCAAAAGGTGCAATATGATTAACATCAACATGATGTTCAACAATAACATTACGTAATCTAATGTCCCTAACATAAGATGGATCATCATTGGGAACAAGAAGATGACGCTTAGAGATAATGGTCGATCTGGAGGAAGAAGAAGGACCACGGGAAGTAGTTTTTCTACCTCTAGAAGCCATTTGCAACAAGGATATCAAGAAAATAAGAAGTTGCAAAGGATTGAGAAGTGGGTTTCCTCAAAACCGATTTTTCAAAATCTAAACCCCAAATCTCAATGAAATCCAAAATACAAAGCTTAAAGCTTGAAAAGTAAACAATCTAGACACAAATCTGCAAGAAAAACGTGATTTGGAACACTAACCTTGAAGAACATGAAAGATGGGTTCGACAAGTCGAAGCTCGGCTCCTTAGAGAGGAAAAACGAAATGAGGAAGAAAGCAAAAATCCCCAAATTTTAAGTGATTCCCGAGATCTACGACTGGTCGTGGATATCTACGACCGTCGGTCGACTGGTCGAGTATACTCACGACTGGTCGAAGGAATGTCCAAAAATTCATATTTCTTGCAAATTATTCAAAAATTGGAATTCAATCTAGCAAATATATACACTATGATACAAGTAGGCATAAATAATCATTTTAAAATGCACATGCCAAGATCAAATTTCATCTTTTTGAACCTGCTTTTATCGAGAGGTTTTGTGAAAATGTCAGCTCGTTGATCTTCGGTAGGAATATATTCTAGAGATATAACTTTTTCTTCTACTAATTCCCTTATATAATGAAATCTAATGTCAATGTGCTTAGTACGAGAATGCTGAATAGGATTTTTTGAAATATTTATCGCACTGGAATTATCACAATGTAATAACATAGAATCCTGTTTAATTCCATAATCACTTAGCATTCGTTGCATCCAAACAAGCTGTGTACATGCATTACCAGCTGCGATATACTCAGCTTCAGCTGTTGAAAGTGATATAGAATTTTGTTTCTTACTAAACCAGGAAACTAGACAATTTCCAATGTAAAAACAACCACCACTGGTTGATTTTCTATCATCTAGATTACCAGCCCAGTCAGCATCCGAGTATCCAGCTAATTGGACACTAGTCTCATGAGGATACCAGAGACCGAGATTTACAGTACTTGCGACATATCTAATAATTCGCTTGACAGCAATCAAGTGAGATTCTTTTGGATCAGATTGATATCTTGCGCAAATACCAACACTTAGAGAAATATCAGGTCTACTAGCAGTTAAATATAACAAACTACCAATCATACTCCGATAAAGTTTTGAGTCAACATTTTTACCATTAGAGTCTTTTGAGAGTTTCAGGGTAGTACTCATAGGAGTATCAAAATTTTGCCATTCTCAAATCCAAATCTCTTGATTAGATTCAAAGCATACTTAGATTGAGAAATGAATATTCCTTCAGGTTGTTGCTTTACTTGTAATCCAAGGAAATAAGTCAATTCCCCAACCATGCTCATTTCGAACTGTGATTTCATCAAATCTGCAAACTCAGTAGTCAAGTCAGTACAAGTTGATCCATAAATGATATCATCAACATAAATCTGTACCATTAAGATATGATCATTATGTTTTTTAACAAACAGAGTTTTATCAACAGATCCCATTTGAAAATTATGACTTAAAAGAAATTTCGTTAGTTTCTCATACCATGCCCTAGGTGCTTGTTTTAATCCATAAAGTGCCTTTTTAAGCCGATACACATAATCAGTATTTTTGGGATCTTCAAAACCCATTGGCGGTTCAACATAGACTTCTTCATGTAAATCGCCATTTAGAAAATCACTTTTCCCATCCATCTGATAGATCTTTATCTTTCTAAAACATGCAATGGATATAAATAGTCTGATAGCTAGATTCAAGACGTGCTACTGGTGCAAAAGTTTCATCGAAATCAATCCCTTCAATTTGAGTATAACCTTGTACCACTAGTCTAGCCTTGTTTCTAATTATATTTCCACATTCGTCAGACTTATTTTGAAAATCCATTTTGTTCCAATGATGTGTTTATCTTTAGGTCTTGGTACGAGATACCAAACATCATTTCTTACGAATTGGTTGAGTTCTTCTTGCATCGCAACAATCCAGTTCTCATCAGCAAGAGCTTCTTTTACGTTAGATGGTTCTATTTGGGATGTAAAACATACATAATTACATATATCCTCAAGTTGTCTACGGGTGCGAACACCGGTGAGAGGGTTTTCAAGAATTTATGTGGTTGGATGATCTTTAACAGTCCTTAACTCAGAATCAGTCTGATTCGATGAAGTATCGAGTTTATCAATGATTAGTACTTCATCATTATCTGAATTAGGGATTGGCGTGTTTAAGTGATCATCAATGACAACATTGATGGACTCTTGAATCACACCAGTTCTTTTGTTCAGAACCCTATAAGCCCGACTGTTTAAGGAATATCCTAGAAAAATCCCTTCATCACTCTTCGTATCGAATTTTTCCAAATTTTCACGATCATGTAAAATATAGCACTTGCTGCCAAAAACTCGAAAGTATTTAACAGTAGGCTTTTTATTGAACCACAATTCGTAAGCCGTTTTATTATTATCTTTGCTAGTGTAGACTCGGTTAATAATATAGCAAGCTGTGTTGACTGCTTCAGCCCAAAGATTTTTAGAGAGCTTCATGCTATTGAACATGACATTAGCCATTTCTTGAAGCACCCTATTCTTTCTTTCTACAATTCCATTTTGTTGTGGAGTTTTGGGAGCAGAGAATTCATGTAATATTCCTTGGTCGGTACAGAACTTCTCAAAATTGCTATTCTCAAATTCAGATCCATGATCACTACGAATTTACTGATTTGAGAAGATTTTTCAGTTTGAATCCTTTTGAAAACTTTTCTTACTTCTTCAAGGGTTTCAGATTTATCCCTTAAGAAGACTACCCAAGTGAATCTGGTAAAGTCATCAACTATTACCAGGATATACTTTTTCCCACCACGACTTTCCGTTCTGGTAGGTCCTATCAGATCCATGTGGAGGAGTTCGAGTGGTCTTGATGTGGTATTTGAATTCACCTTTTTGTGTGAGTTCCTTGTTTGTTTGCCTATCTGGCACTCACCACATATTTTATCTAATTTCTGAAGTTTGGGTAAACCTCTTATAAGTTCTCGTTTGCTCAATCTATATAAATTTCGATAATGTACATGTCCAAGACGTTTGTGCCATAAATCAGTCTCGTCTGTATGGACCATGTAACATGTTTGATTAGATGAGCTGGATTCGCTAATAATATAGCAATTTTCAGACGTTCTACGTCCAGTTAATATTACAGAACCCTTATTGTTTAGTATCTCACAGCTTTGATTAGAAAACCGAACACTATGGTTATTATCACATATTTGAGATATACTAAGCAAGTTATGTTTTAAGCCTTCAACATATAAAACATTTTTAAACACAGGAAGATTAAAAAGTTGAACCGTACCTTGGCCTATAATCTTGCAGTTGCTACCATCACCAAATGTGACTGAACCATCAGTCATATCTTTCAGATCCGTGAATAAAGCTTTGTCACCTGTCATATGCCTGGAGCATCCACTGTCTAGGTACCACTTTGAATGACTTGTTGCTTTGAAAGCAGTGTGAGCAACCAAGCAGGTAACTTTAGGAACCCATTTCATAACTGTTTTGGGTTTAGGAACATAGTTGGTCTTCTTTTGTTTATAGTTGTAAGAATGACCTATAGAGTTAGATTTTAAGAGCTCCTTGAGTAAATCAACTATCTTTTCAGCTAGTGGATTTCGTTTCTGATTAAAGTTGACATGGCTGCTTCTAGGTTTTTGAAAAGTTTTTGAATTTCTAGAAAAATCTTGATAAGTACTTTTCCCTTTGAGTTTGAGGACTCTCCTTTAACAAACATAGGAGGAGTATACTTTTGTTTAGGAGGTAGATTTTTATCATAGCCCAACCCGGATAGATCGCCACATTTTCTTGATCCGGATAAAAGTTTCTCTAACTTTGGATCACCTTGGGCATATTTCCATGTGTCCTTTAGACTCAGAAGAGAAGATACTTCAGTTTTAAGTTTCTCAATTTCAGATTTTCAAATCAATAATTAGGGAGTTTTTGAATTCCAAATCGCATTTTGATTTTTCAAAACAATCTGAAATTTGTGATTTTTCTAAGACAAGTGATTCAAAACATTCTTTGAGTTTAGAAAACTTTTCTTTTTGAAGTTTAAGTTTGACAGCAATTTTACAACTTTCCTTATATAGGGCATTGTAAGCGTCTTGAAGATCATCTTCATTTTCACATTCACTACTCAGATTTTCTTCACTTGTTGAGTCATTATCTGAAAATGTGAATTTGGCTAGAGTCATAAGAGCTTTAACCTCATTGCCCGACTCAGTTTCAGAATCTTCTGATTCAGAAGAAGCTTCAGAATCAGATGATTCATCCCATGTAGCCAACATACCCTTCTTCTTGGGTTTGTCCTTTTTAGGACATCTATTTGCTAAGTGCCCATATTCTTGACAGTTGTAACATTGACTATCTTTCAAAGATTTTCGAGATTTGGGTCTAAACTTCTTTTTATCATTCGATTTTTGAAAATCAACCCTTTTCTTGCTTTTGAAAATCTTGTAAAATTTCTTAGCTAAAAGAGCCATATCATCTTCTGAATCAGAATTTTCTTCTGAATTACATTTAGAAGATTTTAGTGCGATAGATTTACCTTTAGGAGCTTTAAAGTTTAACTCGTAGGTTTGTAGAGAACCAACTAGTTCTTCTACCCTCATATTATCCGTATCACGAAGTTCCTGGATTGCGGTTACTTTAGAATTGAACCGTTCAGGAAGTGAGCGTAATATCTTTGCACACACTTTACTTTCTGGATTTTATCGCCAAGACCCCACATTGAGTTTACAATGTCATTCAATCTAGTGTAAAAGTCCATAAACATTTCATTTTCCTCCATATGAATTTCTTCAAATCTGGTTGTGAGGAGTTGGACTTTAGATTTTTTTACAATTGTAGTACCCTCGTGTGTCATTTCTAATATATCCCAAGCTTGCTTTGCAGTATCACAGGAAATGATTCTTTTGAACTCATCCGGTGATAGTGCGCAAGTGATTGCATTTAGTGCTTTAGCATTTGCACTACTCTCACTTTTCTGAAGAGTGGTCCATTGGTAATATGGTGTGACTTTCATAGATTTTGAACCATCAACCCCAGTAACTTCCATGATAGGAGGTTTCCATTCAGTCACTGTGGCTTGCCACACATTTTCATCCATTGATTTGAGGAAGATCCTCATTCTGGCTTTCCAATAGGCATAGTTGGAGCCATCAAAGGGTGGAGGCCTTGTGACTGAAAGGCTATCAAAATTTGACATCTTAAATAGCTTAAATCGTTAGCTCAGGAATTAAATCCAAGAATTAAAAAGAGCTATTAGGCTCTGATACCACTTGAAAAGGCCTAGCTATATGTCCTAGAGGGGGGGTGAATAGGACAATGCCAAATAAAACTTATAACAGCGGAATTAAAAAGAATATGATAGCCAAAGTAAATCACAATGCAGGAAAGTAAACAACCTCAAAATTTAGATCTTGAGAGGTTGATACAAATGTTGTTCTAAGGACAACCTTTCACCAAAAACCAGAGTTTATGGTAGGACAACCTTATTTCTAGAAAGATCTTTGTATCAAATCTCAAACCAAAGAGGAATACAGAAGTAAATACAAACTGAATTGAAATAAATTGTAATCACAAATGTATTGTTCTAGGGACAGCCATACACCATAAAAATGGCAAGGCAACCTTGTTGGAACAACTTTTAAAGGAAATTGAATATCAAGCTGATAAAGGAATAGCAAAAAATAAATTCTAAACTATTACAAAATTCCCATAATGCTTGAATTAAATTATTACAACATTCACCACCATACATACATCCCACAAAAGAATAATTAAAGATTAGAAGTATAAATCATTCAACCACAACACAAGGGATTATAGTGGTTCGCCTGTGTGTTCACCAACTGTTAAACAACAGCCACACAGAATGCTACTCCACTCCTAATATCCTCACACAGGGGATATTAGCGTTCACTAACAAAATAGGTTTTCAGGTTCACCCAAAACCTTTACAATTGTGTCTTTGTCTGTGGGCTTACACAATTAAAAAACCCCACTTCTGAGTTTTTGGCTCTCCTCAGATAACCAATACAACAAGATTTTTCTGGCAAATCTTGAAAGAAACCAAAACAGAAAGGAATTTACAATTAAATGTAAAATACCTGATTATCTCTTTCGTTGTAGCAGCCCGATAGAACTAAGTCAGAGTAGATGATTGAATGTCCAAGTTCAATGTCCAGTACTCAATTACAATGGTTCTAATTCTAATAGATTTTAAATTTAAACCAAGTAGGGCTTGCCTTAATTGATTTTGATTCCAAAGAAAGGGAATAACAATTCCTCTTATCAAATTAGATTGGAATAGCAGAAACAAAATCAATTAAATAAAGCTAAGGAAAGAGAATATTAAATAAGCACACTTAGCTTAGATGAGCACAGAATTATCTCTCAGAAGTTCGACGAAGATTGGCTTGAATGGATTAATTAATTCGATGATTTCTTCTGAGATTCGTGCTCTATTTATAGGTGAGCAGATCGCGTGTTCGACTGGTCTAGGGAGCTCTTCGACTAGTCGAAGCAATAACAGATATTTAAAAAATCAGGCGCGATAAGCTTTGACCGTTCTACGACTGGTCGAAGGTGTCCTTCGACTGGTCGTAGGTCACCTTCGACTGGTCGAAGAACATAAAATTCATCGCTGGACTTTGAGTCGAAGACTTTCGACAGGTCGAAGATGCAGTCGACACTATTCCTTCGACTGGTCGAACAGATTCCTAGACTAGTCGAAGCCTAATAGAAATTATCCAATTTTTGTAACAAACTCACGACTGATCGAGGAATTTCTTAGACTGGTCGAGCAACTCTAGGACTAGTCGAAGAACAGACCAAACTTATGTAAAATAAACATTCGATTTATGTATCCAAAGTGACCTACTTCTAAGGTCAACCTAAGGTCAGTCAAACCTCAACCATGAAGTAAGGACATTGAAACATTAGGAACTAGTGACCTTGAAGTATGAGCCTTGAAGTCTTGATGTAGTTCAATCTTGAAATCTTGAGTAGCTCAATCTTGAAAGTGTCTTGAGTTCTTTACAAACTGCCTTGTACTCTTCTTGAAGTCTTGCAGCTTGAGTCATGTCTTGTGAGCAGTTCTTGCAGTCAAGGTTGATCTTTGTACTTGTGAGCTTTGCTTGTTCATGAATGTTGATCTTTGAGAGAGCTTCACTTATGCAAGTTATATAATAGTGATTTTGGCACCACAAATTTGACAACAAACAGGGATATAAATTATAGCACTTACAGATTCCACCTTGTAGTATGATATAGATCCATGCTATTCATCGGTTTAGTATTATCATTTTAGGGTATAGTCCCATAAAACTAATCAGATCCAAATCTCATTCCATGGGAGTAATATTGCTCACTTGTCCACCGTTAAATACGTTTTAGAGGCAGTAATACTTGTGAGAAATCTATCCATCTATCCTTTTTAAACTGATCATGGATACCTTACATACATGTTTATCAGCCATTCATCTATTTGATTAGATCATTTTAGAGTGTGGGGCTGCCTATATATTTACTGCAATCTAAGTCGTTTTCATGGTACCATTGTAATGGTTATTCCTCATTTAGACTGTCAGTTGGTAGAAATCATGTGGATCACTACACTATAGGAATTTGGATCTTGGGTGGCCCGACTAGTAGTGTAGATTGGTGAAATTTGTGTGGACCACCACATGTGAGTGCTTGATTTTTTTATAGCCCACCTAACTATATGGAAATTGGGGCAATCGCGTGACTACTTGTTTAAGTAGATTTATGATTGCTGTGGCCCTTAACCATGAGACACTGAATATGAGCCATTAACTTTGTGACGTGTGAAGTGGTTGTAGCATAAGACTTATCATAATTGATGTAGCCATGTATTCATGGCCAATGGGCAAGGCCCATTGAAATATATTTCCGACCCATATGATGAGGCTCATTGTGATGTATTTCCGGCCCATGTGATGTGGCCCATAGTGACGTATATTAGGCCCAGGTATGTGGCCTACCCATGAAATAGATTTAAGGCCACTTGCAATGTATTCGAGGCCCATGAGCGAGGCCCAATGTGATGTATATGAGACCCATGGGCATGCATGACTCATTGAGATGTATTTTAGGCCCATGGGTTGTGGCTAATTGTGATGTATTTGAGGCCCATATGTAGGGCCCACCTATTGTGAATTTGAAGCCCATGGGTCGTGAAGCTTGATGTGGTGTATTCATGGCCCATGTGCTGAGGCCCATTGCGATGTGTAAGGCCCATATGATACGACCCAATGTGATGTATATGCGGCCCATGAGTGAGGCCCAATGCGATAAATGTGTGACCCTTGTGTGAGACCCAAAGCGATGTATATGAGAACCGATGTGATGTGTGATTTCGCCATGATGTATGTATTGATGTTTATGTGGGCCACTTCTTGGGAGCAATGTTGGTTAAATGTCCACATTGACGAGCAATGATGGTTGAATGTCCACATTGTGACCTCCCCTTAGGCCTTGTTAGGCCAATTCTCATTGATTCTGATTGTTGAGGCCGATTATCGATGTCAATTATGAGTATGTAACAACATAGTATCATGATACATGCCCATATGCATCATCTGCATGTTTGTTATGAGAGGTGGTTGACCATTGCATATGTCATTGGGCATGACGATTATGAGACTCCCTGATAGGCGGAGATTGTCTCACATGAGTACACGGTATGCGCCGGATTGCTGCATGACTGGATTGTATGACTCATGCATCTTGCATTATGATTACTATATGCCCTAGCGACATCAGGGCCATAGCCTCCACAGGCATGTCGTGGATGGCCAGTTGGGACACCGGAAATGTTTGGTTCTATCATAAGGGCGCCATAGATGTCCCTGGGTGAAAATCCCTAAACCTCCGAGGCCAGGAGACGCCCCAACGTCGAGACCGAGTGGATATATATGAGCGCATGAGGGCCGTATACCAGTCGGTCGCGTCTCCCACTGTGTCGTGGTCGATTGGGAGGGGGTGTGACCTTACCCGCCTGAGTGAGGGGGCAATGTCTAGGTTGAGTTTGACTAGCTTGAGGAATGGGTCCGCTATCGACGAGCCGGGCCCGATATTAGCAGGCGGATAGTGAGGTCTCTTCCACTTACCCATTTGTGTGTTCGGATAGGGACGGCAAGCTAGTGTAGGATGTAATAGACTCCGGTGATGATCCCAGAGATGAACAATACTGATTTGTGGACTTATTGAGCAGGAGTTGCATACTCATTCATTCACTGTCCACTCGGGCTGATGGTATGCAACTATTTGTCACGTGCACCTTCGCAATGGCCAAGATCTCGGTTGGGGCGCGCGACTAACCTGAGATCAGGAGTTTACCACATTGAGTTTGACTATCCAAATTTAGGTATGAGACTGGTTTGGATAGAAGTCCCCTGTGATGAACCCCATAGCCTGCGATACTATATACTATCATCCTGACTTCACACTCCAGCATGGTCATTCTATTCGCACCGCATATTGCATTACATCCACGACATATGACATTTGGGTTACTGTGTTTTTGTATTTAGATACGGCTGACGGTATTTGTGAACTCATCAGGATTTCATATTGCATTGCATCCTCGATATCTGATATTTGGCTCTTTATGACTCCTCATTTGAATAGCTAATCTGTATTGCGTACTCTGATATTGAATGACTCATGGACTTATCAGTATTTCCGCTTACTATGATATTGTATGATTCATGATCTTACCAGTATTTCTGATATTGTATAATTATGACATGACAATATGATGATGATGATGTGATTAAAGATGCGTGTAATACGGTTATTGCTGTGGTTTAGGAGAAATGAAAATATGACTTGGTGAAGCTGGTAGCATTGATTTGGAGTATTACTATGATGCATATGCATTGCATTGGCATTGACATCATACTTTATGTGCTACACGTATTTCACATATATGATTTTCTTGTACATATTTATCTTGCTTACATGTAGGACACACTGCACACACGTGTGTACTCACTAGGCTTTTGCTTAAGCCTCCTATTTTCCATTTTTTTCAGGGCTGGATTAGCTTGGAAGACTTTGCTTTCTCGATGCATTACATCTATTTTTCGATTTGGCAATATTGACGTTGTGTACCTTTTGGAAAGCATTGTACTTGTAACCATCAGGATTTCTATTGGAGAGTGCCGCTTGGTAATTTGATCATGGATCTTTATGCTCAGGTATTATTATTATATAATAACAAAAAAAAAAAATTCAGTCAAAAATCTTCCTTGTGATGTGCCGAACTCGGGACTTGGTGTATGGAAGTCGAGTGCCGGATTCGGGGCATCATGGAAGCTGTCCGTCCCCGGGTTTGGGGCGTGACATTGAGTGAGGCAACTAGTGGAATGAGAGTCGATCTCCCATCCCGTTCGGAAATCTGTCATTTAGCGTCCACACTAATATAAGCATCTTGTTTCTGGCTTGTTGATCTAACTACTAAAATGAATGTATCATATCGGCCAATGAGTGAGCCAAATCCTTGTTTTAGTGGGGCCCATGCTCTCATTTTAAAAAATTCCTATCGACCTCTGATACATGCAAAAGCCGGTAAGATAAAAGGGCATTTTTATCCTGAAAAAATGTAAAAAGTGCTCTAGGGACCAAAAAAAACAGAGGTTTAGATAGAGGATGCCAGAACCTTGATTTAGTGAGGCCATTGTCATAAAAAAAAAACCCTCCAAGTACATGGGGAAATTGACCACTGTAGACACCACCTTTTACCCGGCATCTTTTCAACAGGCTCCCAAACTTTACTTTCCCAAAGTAAACCATTCTGTACGGCCACACTATTTGCATGCAAAAATACCTTTGCATTCATAGTGGAGAAATAGATATGGCTACGGTTATAATCCGTAGCTATAGGTTGTGATTGCATCCCATTTCCACAAACAGATGTCCAGGAATCGGGGGTACGATTGTTGAACAAATCTGATCTTGAGAGCGTAATTTGGAAATAATTCAATGCACCATTTTCTCGATTTATTGAGTTAATATATGCCACGTGTACAGTTTATAAGTGCTTGGGTATCAAGCGTCATATCCTCCTGAGTATCATATCATGTAACTTCAACCTTCCAAAAACAGAACTTCCAAAATGAGATTTGCTAATTCCACGCGCATGTGAAATATGTACATATATACACACGTGGGTGATTGTACCTAATGTGTAACATATGTGAGATCTGACCTCTCCATAATTTGATATACAATACTTAGGATTTCATATGTAAAACTCAATCCATTTGAATCCTCAGGTTGGCGACAATATATATAAAAAAAAATCAATGGTCAGAAAATAAAACCATCATTTTACCTTGTCAGCTGTGGCTTAATTTAAAAGTAAAATTATCTGATATTTAAAATCAAATGGAAAGTTCAGATCTGATACACGTGTTTCATATTTGCACGTGAGTCGCGTGTGAATGGTACGACAACCCACGCGCGTGGAATTAACAACGTCTGAGAACTAAACTTCCAGGAACTGTCTCATAAACCTTCCAAAAACCTCTCACCTTCTCTTATAATAAGTCTTCTGCAATCTCCGAAAACTCAAAGCAGCATTCGGAATACGAGCATTCGATTTTCTTCGTTGGGTTCGTGTAAAAGTGATTTCAGAATTTCTCAAGTCCTGTTTCGAAGTGGGAATCCAGAGGCATAAGCAATGGTGACGATGCTTTCGTATGTGGGTAGAAGGAAGAACAATACAGCATTCGGCTTCAATCCGGACGTTGCCTTTTCTTACATTGTAAGCTTCTTCTTATTCTTTATTGTTTTTGGGTTTCTCTCTTTGTCGTGAATCCCTGTGCACGTTGGGAATGGGATTTCCGAATTCCCTTTTTTACCTATTTGCTAGTCAGTCTTTGAAGTATCAGTATCATTACAAGTTTATGATAAACGGTCCGGATGGGAAGGCCAGCAGGATGGGCCATGCTACAAATATCAAATGGTGTCCAATGTGTCCCAGAAGATCTTATGCCATTAATTGGTAGCTTGCAAATGGAGAGTTAATGAAAGGTCCACAGTCCAATTTAGAAACATCTGTGGCATGGTCTGTCATGGTGGTGTCCCAAATGATCAAGGGTCTGATCTCTAAAATGTGGGCCCTGCTTGTTGGAAATCATGGCCTAATTCATTGGCATTCTTGGGTCCTTAATTCTCTTTTCCACAGGATCAAAGGCTTCAAGATGTTTTGGGCCATTTTCAGAAGGATTTCGAGAGAGACATTTCTGCAGATAATCTGGGTATGTATGAGACTTCCACCTCAAAATATATAGTAAATCTAAGCTGAGCTAGGATTGGTAAATTGCCACTCATCACCTGAGACATTGACTGGAATTCAGGGATTTTGCAAACAGTGTGGTTTTTATACTTCCAAAAATCCAACGTAGCACCCACCTAATAGAAGGTCCAGATTCACCGAATGTACAGCCATTTGTGTAGTTTTGAATGGCAATTGACCTAGTCCAATTCAACAAGACAATCTCCAATGCGCTTTATTTTTAGAAAATTCCATTTCCATGTGCATTTGTCTTAATGTTGTGTTTTCTCCATTCTGTAGTAGAATTTTATAAACATTACGTTTTGTAATGTTTGAAACAAAAGGTTCATTACATTGGCACTTGAAATTTCTTGGTTTTCTTTAATTACTTGTTAGAAGAATTAGCTTAACTGTGTATTTTGATAGGTTTCTTTCGGCAGCTCTAAGAACTCAAATTTTACAATTTAGATTGTAACAATGAATATATTTGTTGTGGGTGTGTTTGTATTACAATTGAATTGAATTGCGGGTATTAGTCTAGCATCCCGTGACAAATACTGTTGAGATTTTGTAAATCCATTGGCATTTATGCAAGTGAAAATTTTAATAATATTATTGCCTTGATATTGTGAGATTTTCCAAGTTTCAAAAGTATTAAATTTTCAAAAAATTAACCCAATATTAACATGAAAATTATTTGTAAATTCAACTATTCATTATATAATTATATATTAAAAAATTAAAATTATTTACTAACTAATAATAAATATTTGTATTTTTTTTTGTGAGATTTTTACGATATTGTCCTGAGATAAACTTCTAATTTTGGAAATCTCTTGTGAAATTTTTGAGAATGAGATTTGTCACTATGGTCCAACAATTGAATTTCCTTAACATTAGAATCAAGGATCTGGGCTCCAAATTGCAGTTATGTTATTTTCAAGTTGTACTTGATAGAAATGTTACAATTTGTGGCCTACTTCCTCATTTCAAATGCTAGGAAACATCATTAGCTTATGTGCTTTTGATGCAGGACAGTCTAAACTAGAATACATGCGTGAGCAAAAAAATTATCCAGCGAAATAAACTAAGCAAATCAATTGAAATATTCACATTCCACATCATAGTAAAGATAATAATAAAGGGAACATACAATGGTTGCAGACCATCATCACAATCTTGCTGTACCATATTCAAATCACGCGTGGATTGGATCCAGCGAGGGATGGGATCTCCTGATCTTACATGGTTTCAATCCAACAATTAATGCAGCTTCTCTATTCCAGAAAATCAAAGGATTTCTGGAATAGGGGAGGTTGGAAAATCTGAGAGAGGGTTGGGATCAATTCTCGGATTTTCAGGGTCAATAGCAACAAAAAAAATACTAGGCATAGAAAGAGAAGAAGAAGGTTGGAGGGCTAGAAATAGAATTGAGAAGAAGAGAAGAGATTAGGGGAAGAGAAGAGCTTACCACAGAGAGAAAGGGGAAGGAGGCACCAAGCTTTCATTAAAAAAACATTATTACATTTAGGGCAGAAAGCACCCTATTTATAAAATTCGGATTTAAAAGAAAATGACTAAATTACCCCTATAACAAAAGAAAAAAAATGTGCAAAACAAAGCTTTCTAAGTAAAAAATAAAAAAAAATAAAAAAATCCCGTGTAACAGATCAGTCTTCTTACTCATCCTATATGTGTGTCCTCCTAATGTGAGGCCTTCAATTAATCCAAGGACATATGTAAGGTCTTCAAAATTATCCTTATTTATGCCATTAACAAGGTCTTCAAAATCATTCTTGGTTGTGCCATGAACCATCATCGAGCCATAAAGATGTATTCGTCGGCTGCCTTCGTCTTTGATAAACTTTGAAGGGTCTGCTGTCCTCATCAACTCCCCTCAGGTGAGAAAAACTCGGCTCCGACGAGTTAAAACTTTTGTGCGTCTCGAGAAGGTCCGAATCAATCCGCTGCAGTTTCACTCTGTAAGCCACGTGGAATTGCATGGTGGCTTGTTCTTCCATTTGACAAGGTACCTTTGGAAGCCCTCATCTCGTGTGGAGAAACAATCTCCTCATCCACTACCCTTCAATCTCTTCCTTACAGTCAATTGATGGTGGAAGGGGTGGAGTAGGTTGAGAAGTAAGTAAGTCAGAAAGTGGCCAAGTGGGAAGAAGAAACAATGGAAGGGTTAGAACAGAGGACTAGATCTTCCACTTTGATCATCAGATTTATTCCCATTTCAGGTGGAAGGTCTACCTTGTACACATTAGACCCAATTTACGCAATACTTTGAATGGTCCAGTACTGCGAGCTTGCAATTTCTTAGCGGAACCCGAAAGAAACCGCTCTGGTCTAATCCTAACCATTACATAATCCCCTTCATTAAATTTTTGTCCACCTACGATGTTGGTCAGCTGAACATTTATAATTATCATTACTTGCATTTATTCGCTGTCTAACATGTGCATGTAAATCATGAATGTGTCGTGCAAAAGCATCAGCTGACTCAGAAGATCTTGGGTAGCTGACCTGGGTAACAAGTCTATGGGCATCCTAGGTTTTGTACCAACTAACAATTTTAAATGGGCTTAACCCTGTAGATCTATTAACTGAACTGTTGTAGGCGAACTTGGCTATAGGTAGAATCAAATCCCAAGTTTTCATATGTTCACCCACTAAGCATCGTAAGAGGTTTTGAAAGCTGCGATTAACCACCTCAGTTTGGCCATCAGTTTCAGTGGGGGTAGTATGTAGTAGAAAACTGCAAAAGTGTTCCCATCATGTGCAATAGCATCTTCCAAAAATAGCTAGTAAATCTGACATCACAGTCAGACTAGTCTTAGGTAAACCATGGAGACGAACCACACCATCGAAAAAGACCTTAGCAATATTAGACGCATCTGAAGTTTTAGAACATGGGATGAAATGCGTCATCTTAGAGAAGCGATCCACAACAACAAAAATGGAATCGTGCTTTTTAATTGTCTTGGGAAGCCCAAGCACAAAATCCATGCTAATGTCTTGCCACGGATCATAAATGAATCCATCTCTCAACACGAAATCTCTCACACTTTGCTGATCACTCGAGAGTGACATATAGGTACCCCCAAAATCTGGACATGTGAGGTACTCATCTCTTAGTTTCTCAAAGCCAACAACTCCAACACTCGAAGAATTGAGCAACGCTACTTTACGAATAAGCGCATTGGCTGGTTTATTCTCTAATCAGGCCTTGTGTTTGAAGACAAACGAATACTCTTGAAGGAACACAACCCACTTAGCATGCCTGGGTTAAGTTTCTTCTGGGAGTGAAGATAACATAAGGCCTCATGATCAGAGAATAAGACAAATTTTGCGGTAGGAGGTAGTGGCACCAATGTCTCAAAGATTGCACTACCGCATAGAATTCCTTATCATAGGTAGAGTATTTTTGTTTTGCCTCATTCAGTTTTTCATTGAAATAGGCAACAGGATGACCCTCTTGACTCAGGACTCCACCTATACCAGCACCAGATGTGTCACATGCAACTTCAAAGACTTTAGAAAAGTCAGGAAGGCGCATGACGAGAGCTTCGACCATCTTGCCCTTAATTTCTTTGAAATCCTTATTGTGGCTTTCAACCTCACAAATTCTCCCTTCTTCATACACTCTGTAATGGGAGCCATAGTCGTGCTAAAACTCCTAATGAATCGACGATAAAATGTGGTTAAGTCATGGAAGCTTTGCACTTCATGGATGTTCCTCGGTTCGGGCCAATTAACTATGACCTTGACTTTCTTGGGTCTGCATGCATCCCTTCTGCTGACACTAAAAAACCCTAAGAATACAACCCGACTGGACATGAACGAACTTTTTAAGGTTAGCATATAGTTTCTCCGCCCTAAGGACGCTACAGACCAACTTCAAATGTTCAAGGTGTGATTCTCTAGTGGTGCTATAGATCAAGATATCATCGAAGTACACCACTAAGAATTTCCCCATGAACGGTCTCAAGACCTGGGTCATCACCCGCATGAAAGTGCTGGGTGCGTTAGTCAAGCAAAAGGCATGACCAACCACTCATATAGCCCATCCTTCGTTTTGAAGGCTGTCTTCCATTCATCACCGAGGCGTATACGGATTTGGTGATATCCACTCTTGAGATCAATTTTAGAGAAAATAGTGGATTTAGCCATCATGTCTAACATGTCATCAAGCCTAGGTATGGGAAACCTATACTTGACCGTGATTTTGTTGATGGCTCTACTGTCCACACACATGCGCCAAGTGTCATCTTTCTTAGGTGTTAGTAAAGCGTGTACGACACACGAGCTCATGCTCTCCTGGATGAAACCCTTTCGCAGGAGCTCATCTACATACTTCATCAACTCTGCATGCTTTGCAGGGTTCTTCCTATAGTGAGGAAGGTTTGGTAAAGTCGACCCAGGGATAAGATCAATGACATGCTAGATGTCCCTCATGGGTGGCAACTCATCCTGCAAATCCTCAGGGAATACATCTCTGTACTCCTCTAAGACCGGGGCTACCTCATGGGGTAACTCTACTGATACTTCTAGTGTAGTCTCTCTAGCCACTAAGGCATACACTATCGAATCCTCCTAAGTCTCTCTTTCAAACTCTTTAGCTGTGATGATGTGGAGAGACTTGGGTGTGGATTTCCTCACTTCTTTAGGCTCACTAGCCTTCTCACCTTTGTTTTGTGCAGTGTTTTGTGGTGGCATAGGATTAATTTTGATCTTCTTGCCGTTATGCATGAAGGTACACGCATTAGAACGATCGTTGATCGTGATGTCATTATCGAATAGCCACGGTCTACCTAAGATGATGTAACCTACATCCTTGGGCAACACATCACACCATAGGGACTCCTTATATAAGACCCGAACTAGATGGATACAAAACATTGATGGGTGACAGGAAGGAAGTCTTGCCTACCCATGAGACTTTGTACGGATCAGGATGAGGGGTGGCCTCTAACTTTTTAGATGGCCTAAGGTGCTAGTGGAAATTACATTCTGGCAACTTCCACTGTTCACTACCACCTTACAATTTTTCTTGCCACATTTGGGATCGTGTGTAGAGATAGTGTTGCGACGCTTATCAACACTACTTCTAGTTTGGGTTAAACACACACCTGATAACTGCTAATGTGGCATCATCACCCACCTCATCCTCATCACTCAATGATCCTACGGGCTTATATTCTTCGACTTCAGAGTCGCCCTGATCATACTCCTTATCCTGGGAATTGCCTATGACTAAGGCTTTTCCTTTGCTCTTAGTGGGACATCGAGTTGGAAAATGGCCGATATTCCCACATTCGTAGCATCGCACATTTTGTCCCCCCCTGGACCAGCACCAAGGACGCCCCCTTTCCCTTGTCATCCCTAAGCTTAGGCGGAACATTTGCCTGCGCCCTGGGTTGATTACTAATGTTGGGTCGAGTTCCCTGAGAACCAGTCCTAACATTAGTCTCGGGAATCGAACTGTCTGTGACAGGAGTCTTCAGATACTGCTCTAATTCCTGCACCACTTGGTACGTATCGTCCAAATCTATCATGGGATGAGCCCAAAGCTCACACTGAAGATCGATCGAAGGCCCTCTTAAAAACGCGTGAACGTTACTAGAAGGTCTTCCTCAATGTCACACCGCATCATAAATTCTTCAACAATTTGTGACGCATGTATCATGGATCTTTGGCGTAAAACTATGTTCTTATCTGTTCCAGGATGAATCTGGCGTAAAAGTTTCCATTAGTGGAAGGTATTCTCTTCTGGTAAGAGTTTTCATCTCTATCTCTTAGTATAGTTTTCATCTCGCTTCATGGGTAATGGGAGCTCCTCCCACCCGTTCAATCCTTCGCTCTTTATTGGTCCAATACATCTTCACTTACCCCACAAGCTTCATTTTGGCAAACTACACTTGTCGGTTCTCTGACATCTCATGCCACTCAAATAGTGTTCCATGTCAGCTAACCAATCAAGGAATGCCTTGGGGTTAAAGCGACCATCAAAGCTCGGGGCATCAATCCTGACATTCTTTCATGGCCATCTCGTCAAGATCAAAGCGGTCTTGATATGCCATTTCTCTACCCACATGCCCACCAATGGTGGAGGTTTGTCTAAGGGCTGGCTCCTCACCGACACCACCTGCCTGCAATTGCACATCTCCCCAATAATGGGGTTCTCCCTTTGAAAACAAAGAGAGAGAAAACGATGAAGCTTTTACGATAATGATTCTCCTTGTGGTTTCTATGTATTTGAGACAACCCTGAAGGGTTGAATATATAGAGCTTTACAACGACTATACAAGGGTAAAATGATAAATACAAAATCTTCTACTTATACATCGTCTATCTATAGAATCGGCTATACAAGGCATGTGACCTATCTAACATCCCCCCTCAAACTAATGCTGGTCATCGACAAGTAATAGTTTGCCAACTAGAAATGAGTGATGTGCAGAAGTGAGGGACTTCGTGACAATGTTTGCAATCTAATCATGGGATGCGACATGTGGAAGAGAAATGAGCCGAGATTGAAACTTCTTGCGAATGAAGTGACAGTCAACTTCAATATGGTTTGTCCGTTCATGGAAACCGGATTAGAGGCAATCTGAATAGCACTCAGATTATCTACATGGAGTGGAGTAAGATCTTGGAGATGAACGCCCAAGTCGGAAAGAAGTCCACATAACCAGATAAGCTCACTATAAGCAACTGACATTGCTCTATACTCGGCTTCCGTCCTGGATTTGGAAACAGTGGCCTGCTTCTTACACTTCTAAGAGATGAGAGAAGTGCCCGAGAAAAATACAGTAGCTAGTGGTAGATCTGCGTGTGAGAGTACAACCGCCCCAATCAGCATCTGAATAAGCACGAAGATCCAGAGTAGCCGTGGAGGAGAAGAACAGAGATTGATCCAGAGTTCTACGTGGTACCGTAAGATGCGCAATACTGCAGTCATATGAAGAGTCCGAGGAGCAAAAAAAAATTGATTGACAACTTGAACTGCGTAGGCAATATCAGGGCGAGTCATTGTTAAGTAAACCAGACTCCCAACCAAACGACGGTATAATGTGGGTTCCGCAAGGAGATCATTATCGTCACGGCCATATTGAACGTTAAGTTCTAGGGAGTCTGAACAGTCCTTTGATCAGTCAATGAGGCCAAGGCGAGAAGATCCTTGGTATATTTACGCTGGTTGACCAGGATTCCACGTATAGATGCAAAAATTCAAGTCTAAGAAAGTATGTCAGATGTCCCAGGTCCTTCATTTCGAAGGATGACTTCAGAACTTCCATAAATGCCAAGATGCCAGTATCATTGCTACCAGTCAAATGTAGGTCGTCAACATATACGAGAACAATGACGATTCCATGCTCAGTGGTGCACAAGAACGATGGATTATGACCACTTTGAGTAAAGCCAACTCCTGTAACAACATCATGAAAGCGTTGGAACCATGCCCGAGGGGCCTGTTTGAGGCCGTATAGAGCTTTTTTCCAGGTGACAGACCTTATTGGTAGGGATTAAAGATCCAGGAGGAGGTTTCAAAATATGTTTCTTGGAGGTCTCCATGAAGAAAGCATTTTTCACGTCCATCTGAGTGAGTGGCCAAGAGCTAACTGATGATACTGCCAGAAGAGTGCGAACAATTTTTATCTTGGCCACAGGAGCGAATGTCTCATCATAAATAATTCTGTGTTTCTGTTTGAATCCCTGAGCGACAAGCCAAGCTTTGTATCGATCCAATGATCCGTCAGACTTGAGCTTCACAGAATAAATCCATTTACTGCCAATTAATTGTTGGTCAGGAGGTCGAGTGACAATGTCCCACTTATGGTTATCATCCAATGCTTCGAGTTCATCTGCCATAGCCTTCTTCCAACAATCATGACTGACTGCCTGATGGTATGAAGTAGGAATAGATACAGTATCCAGGGTAGTATTCATGACAGACATAGAGTATATCAAGCGATCAGGCTGTCGATGTACACGAGTGGAACGACGTATCAAGATAGGATCTGGATCAGTAACGGGTACAGTAGGGAGAGTAGTAGGTGATGGATCTGTACGTGGTCATCGTGAATAAACCTGCAATGGACAATGAGTACTCAAGGCAACCGGAATGTCAGGAAAAATAGTAAGACTAGGAGAGTTTGGTGTGGGTGGAGGAACAGATGAATGGAAGGCAATATGCGCAGAAAAAAACAACATGTCATGATACCCGTACACGACGAGAGATCGGATCATAGCAACGAAAACCCTTCTGAGTTCTCTAAATCCCAAGTACATACATTTGATTGATTTTGGAAAAAGTTTGTTACATTCACGTGATGTCAGATGAACATAACATACACAACCAAAAACACGAAATGTGGAATATGTAGGAAGTGAACGGTGAGAACAAAATAGGGAGATTTACTGTTCAGAACTGTGGTTGGCAACCGATTAATCAAGTAGACTGAATGCAACATAACTTCTGCCCAGAAGGAACGGGGAACACTCATAGCTGTCATTAAGGTATTAGTAGTTTTAACAATATGGTGATTTTTTCGTTCAGCCACCCCATTCTGTTGTGGAGTATCAGAACAGGTGGTTTTGATGAGTAATCTCGTGACCCTGAAGATATGTACGAAAATTTGTGGAGAGATACTCTCCCCCTGAGTCTGAGCGGAGAGTTTGAATTTTTACTCGAAATTGAGTGTCCACCATAGAATGAAATATTTTGAATTTTTCAAAAAACCTGTGACTTAGAGTGCAGAAAGAAAATCCAGGTGGTACAGGTGTAACATGTGAAATCATCAATGAATATAACATAATATCGTAGTCAAGAGAGAGACATAATTGGTGAAGGGCCCCAGACATCCGTATGTACTAGTTCAAACATAGATGATGATTTCGTAGTACTTAGTGGAAAGGGAATACACTTACTTTTTGAAAGGCAACAGGAAGAATAAGAATAATCCAAATTATTTTATTAAGAGAAATATTCCCTAACATGCCAGAAGAAAAGAGCTGAATCAAACGATCAGAATGTGGATGACCCAGGCGAAAGTGCTAGAGTTTCCACAATTTATTTACTGAGCAAATATCCGAGGAAGATGGAGAGAAGAAACAACGAGCTGGAGTAACGGATGAGTGAAAGTCCAGCACGTACAAACATCCATGTCGCCTACCCTTCCCAAAAGTACCTCCCCGTTGCCAGATCCTGCACAAAACAACATTTGGAAGAAATATGACTAAACAGTTATTGGATGTAAGTTGACCAACATAAATTAAATGGAGGAGAGTTTAGGTACATGAAACACATCACGAAGGGTAAACTGGCGATGGGCAGAAGGAGAGAAAGTTAAGGAACCAACGGACTGAATGGGTAGTTTAGTGCCATCCGCAAATAGAAATAGCCTGATTTCTTGTGTAGGGACGAATATCGCGAAGAGTGTGATGCATCACCAGTCATATGATTGGAAGCACCCGAATCGAAAAACCATGGAGAAGATGAGGTTATACCTGATATACCGGCTACAGAAAGGGCCTGCATGATCTGCTGGAGTATCGCAGGGGTCAAAGGTGAGGAAAGACCATCAACAGAACCAGTGGAAGCAGTATCACTAACAGAAGGCTCGGAAGAAGTAGTCGCCAAAGTAGCAGAAAGAGCACGACCACGGCCACAACCCCGACCACGACATCCACGGCCGAATGAGGATGCATAGGCACGTGAACGACAGTCCTGAATACCATGACCAGTCCGTCGACAATAAGCGCACCAATCTTTGCACTGAGCGACGACATGTCCCACTACAAGTTAAAGGAGTGGAACCACGGTTTGGTGCAAAGGTGGATACAGCAAGTGCCAGGTCAGATGGTCCCTGAGAGAGTCACCTGAGAGAGGACCTGCAGCCATTGTTCCTTGGCTAATAAATCATTAATAACCGTATTCATTGAAGGAGTTGGGCTACGGTTCAGGAGAGCAACCCTACAATGCTCAAATTCCGGATGCAGTTTCATAAGAAACTGTCTAACTTGCGCACTCTCGCGCATTGTTTGGAATATTTTAAAGTAGTTGAGAATTCGGGATCTATCATAGCCATCTCTGTCCAAATTGTAACATTGTAGAGTAGAAGGTTTGAATATTTTGTCACCTTGAGTAAGGTGAACCAGATCTTGTTCGAGACAGTATAACCTAGCTGCATTACTCTGTTGATATATTGTCTGGAGATGCTCCCACATTGCCTTAGCAGTGCGATGTGGCGTGAGCCAACAACTATTGATCGATCGACCGAATCGAGAATCCAGGTAATAATCCGCCATTTTTCATTTCCCAATCAGCCACTTTGTCGGCATCAGTGGAAGCGGGGACAGTAACAGATTCATCAATTAGTCACCACAAACCACGACCCTGAGAAAAATCTGAAGTGGATGGCCCATAGATTGTAGTTGGTGCCATCAAAACTACATCGTGGGGCCTCTGTACGGGAGTTGTCCATAGATAGGAAGAGATAAGAACTATGCCAAAGAAGAAAAATACCGTGCAGCCACAGATTAGAACAACAACCAGCAAAAGACAGAGATAGCAGTAGATCAAAACAGCAGATTAGAACAGCAACCAGCAAAAGACAGAGATAACAGTAGATCAGAACAGCAGATTAGAAACAGCAACCAGCAAAAGACAGAGACAACAGTAGATCAGAACAACAGACAACAACAGATCAACAGACAGAGATAGCAGGACGTGCAATAGGTGCTGCAGGAGGGATCAGATGCGGCAGGGATGGGATGAGAGGATGGGATTAGGGTGTGCACGAGGGGCTTGGGTCAGGTGGTGCAGGGGTGGGTCGGGAGCAGGGGTGCATGGGTGGGGAGCAGGGGTGTGCATGGTAGGGGGCAGAGGCCATACGAGTGTTGTTGATGCAGCAAGATAGCAGGGCAGGGGGCCGATCTGACGGGGAGAAGCCAGATCTGACAGGGCAGGGCCGGATCTGACAGGGTGTTCACCCCAAGTGTAGGGTTGTGATGTAGTAATAACTCGGTAAGATCGAGGTCGAATCCACAGGGACTGGTCGTCACAATTCAAATTCACGATTCTCCTTAACTAATTCAACAAATAAAGGATCAAATTGCTAACACAAATTTATGGAAAATAACTATTTAGAATAGGGAAGAAAATTTAATCAGAGAAAGAGCACTAAGACTTTCGAATCCACCCCTAATTATCCTAACCCTTGTTTTGTCTGTTAATTCACCTTAAATTAGATTGATCCACTTATCTAGAAAAAGCACAATCTGTGTCCTTAATCGGGCATACAGATTGTCTAATCCTTTAAGCAATGCCATGAATAACATATCCCATGTCCAAATCGGGCATATGGAATATGCAGTCAGTAAAGCACCCTGTTCTTTCTCTACAGGAACCTGTTCATGAACAGATACAAGCACCTAGATAAGCATCCAGACCACATCCATCCATAGACTCAAAAGTTCATAGATGGAGAAATATAGAATTTAAACCAATCAAGCACACTAGAGAAAGAAACAACCAATCTGATTAAAGTAAAATCAACATATGAGAACAAGGATTATTCTGAATTAGGGGCTTTCTCAGCCCTAGATAAAGAGTTTAGAAATCCATAAATCTAGATAGGAAAATAAAAAACATAAGTTCGAAATAACAGATCCATTTTCCTTTTTTTTTTCTTTCTTCTCTTTCTCTCTTTCTACTTTTTTCCTTCTTTTTCTAGCGCTGGATCTCCCCCTCTGCCTCCAATTGCTGAATGCCCCTCCCTCAGCTGATGGTTCCCTTTTATGCTTGCCGGGACGGTGGAGAGCTCTTACGCATTCAAAAGGAAAGCGCTTGGAATCGGCGGCTGGAATCGGCTTGAAAAGCTTCCGCAGTAACAGCAATGCACTCCCTTACGCAGCTGAATTCGGGACTCCAAAAACTCATTTTCCTTGTATGTCGTCCGTGAAATCAACGTCCCCTGGGATGTTTTGAGGTGGTCTACATGATGGACGGCTTGGATCAGCCATCTGATCAATGGTCTGATCGTGCAGCCGCCCCAGAATCCGTCGGTTTCCGGACGTTTAAACAGGACTGCGAAAAGCCTTACGCTGCTACCTTGGTGGGGCCCAACCCGTTATTATTTTGATATAAATCCAAACCGTTCCTTGGATTCAGAGTGAAATTTCGGTCAAACATGATCCACTTTGAATCAGATTCGTGGTGGCCCACATAGTTTTCTGCTTAGCCGTTGGCCTGCGTTTGGACAGTTAAGAACTGATCTATGCTTTCATCTGAAATTTTGCCACCTAGGCAATGGTAATGTGGGCCATTATGATCTAATGGACGGTCCAGATCAGACCTTCGAACAACGGATGGATCCCAGAACAAAGGACCGCAAGTCCTGTTCGAGCGCTGGAAATCGGAATTTCCGTTTTTTTTTTTTGAAGGGAGTAGTGGGGTCCACTTACTTGGTATCTTAGAAATCCACTCCGCTCATTGGATGGGGGAGGAATTTTCGGTTAAGAAGGGACGATTTTGGTTGTCCGTTGATGCAGTCCAGAGAGAAGCAATCACACCAGGATCAATTTAACGTTGCACAGGAGTCCACTGTGGCCCCTGTACCGCACACGTGTTCACGCATGGGCACAAAATATAGCATGAGTTTGTTGTTCGATGCCCTCTACAAGATGGATGGTCAGATCTTCCGTACATGGCCTGAGGGTGGCCCACTAGCTTCCGCAAACGGACGGCGTCCGTTCGTTATGCAAGAAAAGACTGGAATCGGCAGTTTCCGTTTTTGTGAAGCCGCTGCGGGTCAGCGCGACTTGGACCGCACGGCTGGTCCGGTGCATGACAGGCGTGTGTACACTATGTACACACGCTGTACATATAGGGCCCACTGCGATGTTTCTCAGAAATCCGCACCGTCCATCTTCTTTGTCAGGCTATTTTAACCGCTGGAACTAAAATTGAGGCAGTTCCAGATATCAGGTGGGCCCAGAATCAACGGTTATGGGCTGATTTGTCAGTTGGGGCACTTCCATAGTGATCCGAGGGCTGAATGTGAAATGTGTACGGTTAATTAATGTCCCTAATCCCATGTATAAGGTTTCGAGCCAATCAGATAGAGGGAACCATGTGATCTTGCATTCTGGACCAATTTCGGGTCTCTTTAAAGTGAACGGCTTGATTTTCTCGGATTCCTGTCGTGTAACTCCGTTGATCTTGGTTTTCTGGAGTCTGTCCCTTGTTCTGGTAATTTCGGAGCGTCAAATCCATGCTTTTAACATCATTTTACAATACACGCTCCTGATTTCATCCTGTAATAAAAACACAATTAAAATATGGCATTAAACTTTATCATATATGTAAAATCAGGTAATAGTCGGGGTCTAATATGCAATATTCGACCCTCATCACAACCCCCCAACCAGCATTTTGCTAGTCCCGAGCAAAACATGCGAAAAATAATTTCAGAAATAAAAAAAGACAATTCCTGTAAACTCAAGTGACTTGTGAACAGATAGCTTGAGATCTGAAAATTCTAAGATCATGATGGTGGTGTGTGTGGAATTTTCTCTTGGAATCAAGCTCTCAGCAGATTCATAATCAAGTTTAAAATATTAATCCATTAATTTGAACATTCCTAAACATTGAGTTCCACGAGTGTATAGTATATTCTCGACGTACAATCATTAAGAGATCCAATTGTCAATTTCATGATATCTTTGGTAAGTTGCCAAGCTTGAAACCAACACTTATCTCACAGATTAACTTGTCATTTTATCAACCTTTGTTTTTTATTTATGAGCAGTAACACAAATGACGGGAATCAAATTCTCACCTATAGGGAGCAAAAACCTATGGCGAAAATTGTCGCCTAACTCTTTTTTTTTTTTTTTTGCAATTATGAGGAATCGAATCTTCATCTATAGGGAGCAAACCTATGATGACGATTATGTGACTTAGCCTTTTAATTCTTTTTACCAAGTTAATCATTCAGTTATCGAACTGAAAACTAATGTGTAAGCGAGATGTGATATGTGAAATCATGGCTCAATCAATGTTTACAATTTCTAATCATGGATTATCAATTCAAAATTGACTGTGAAATCAAGTAGATGGCCGAATCCAA
>JAJHSJ010001218.1:0-46442 GCA_021015155.1 Magnolia officinalis | reverse complement strand
CTTTGGGCACTACAAGTTTCTAGTGATGTCGTTCGGTCTTACGAACGCACCGGCCGTGTTCATGGACCTGATGAACCGGGTATTTCGGCCATTCCTATACCGATTCGTCATCGTCTTTATTGATGACATTCTGATATACTTTACAAGTAGGGAGGAGCACGAGGAGCACCTGAGAGCGGTGTTGGATATGTTGAAGAAGAACCAGTTGTTTGCGTAGTATAAGAAGTGCGACTTCTGGCAGGAGAAAGTCAAGTTCCTCGGACATGTGGTGTCCAAATGATGGGATAGCAGTGGACCTTACTAAGGTAGCCGCGGTTCAGGATTGGCAGCTGTTGAGGGTCAAATATTGCATATCAGACTCCAGTTATTGCCCGGATTTATGAAAATTTACTGTTAACGACATGATTTAATCGTGTTTTTGATGTAGGATGTATTTACGAACTTGGATTGAAATAGGGTGCTAAAAGTAGGGAATTAACGCTCAAAGGTCACAAAGGCAAGGGACAAACCCCAAGAGACCAAGATCAACACCAGAGATCCAAGAAAATGAGGAACTGAAGATCAAGTGGCCTGAAAGGCTGTCAGAATGCAAGATCATAGGGTTTCCACCATCCGTTCAGCTCGAAACTGCATACATGGCCTGGGGACCACAAATTAACCGTACACGTCAAAAAATCAACCATTGGATCTTGGTGGAAGTAGCCCAACGAACAAATCAGCCCATAAGTCAGCTATTTGGGGCCCACCTGCTATGCGGATTGGCCTTAATTTTGGTGTCAACCACTTAAATAAGATAAGAAAAGGACTGGATGGAGCGGATTTCTCCACGGACCCAGGAAGCCTCACATCAGGAAGTGCAAGTGCACAAATATGCACACACTCGCTGTGCACTGCAAAATGAGATCGGGTCAAACGACGATGACCCATACTCACAAAAAAACGGCAATTGCCCGTAAGAAGAAATTGCCAGTCGACCAGGCTGCGGGTGCTCTTTGTGGCGCACCACCGTCCGTGCTGTAACAATCTGATCCGGACCGTCCATCAGAATTCTACGGCCCATATCACTAAGGCCTAGCTGATGGAATTTGGAAAAGATAAGGAAAATGGGATCTCAGCCGTTTTTAAACGTCGGACGGACGATTGAATAGGAAACTTGGGGGCCACCACGGTTTTGAGCTAAAACCGATCAAGTCTGAACGGTTTTTTCGCCATAGGAATGCAATGAATGGAATGGATTTCTCAAGATCACACGAAATGGGGCCCACCACCGTCACTGCGTATCAAATACGCAGACTCTGTTCGCAGTCCGGACGCTTGTCCGTGATTTGCCGGGCGGCTGTGGGCCAAAAACGTGATCAAGATCAGTTGTGTATGCGTTAATCCAGACCGTCCATTCATTCTAGAAGGTCGAACCGACCGTACAGAAGGAGTTTTCCCAAAACCCATGCACACACTCAGAAGAATCTCGATCAGATACAGTTCAGAGGTAGAATAACATTCTTGATGGCCACACCAAATGCGACCCAAATAGCATCAATCTCAACCTGTTTGCGTGACCAATCCAATGGTCGGAATGGATTTTACATCAAAAACATGATTAAATCAGGTCATTAACAGTAACATTTTCATAAATCCGGCAATAACTGGAGTCTGATATGCAATATTTGACCCTCAACAGCAGCAACCTGGCTTGGTTACTGAGGTGAGAGTTTTCCTTGGTCTGGCAGGGTATTATAGACGTTTCATTTGGGGCTTCTCGAAGATTGTCAGCCATATTGCACAGTTAACGTGTAAGGATCTGAAGTTCGCCTGGAATGAGAAGGCAGAAGCAGCGCTTTTCAGGAGTTGAAGGACAGGTTGACATCCGCCCTTGTGCTATTATTGCCAGAGCAAGGGGTTAAGTATACGATATACATTGACGCGTCTCGTGTTGGTTTAGGTTGTGTCCTTATGCAGAAGGACAGGGTGATTTCGTATGCCTCGAGACAATTAAGGAAGCACGAGGAGAATAACCCTACACACGACTTGGAGTTGGCTGCTGTCATCTTTGGCATTGAATCTCTGGGGACATTACCCTCTACCGGAGGAGTTCGAGCTTTTCTGCGACTGCAAAGTGTAACGCCCTGAAAATCGGGGGTCAAGCATAAACTCAACTCCCGAGTTCCAACTCATCACTTATGCAACAAAACGAATGATGGTTGAATGTTGTTTGCATCAATGTAGTGAACATGAGTGAGATTAAGCCAAAACAACATATCATTACTCCAGATACAGTTAAAATTGCAAGCGGAAGACTGTGATAGAATAAAATATATAAACTGTGGTGAGTCTCCAAAGTGTGATAATGTTACCAGGTTAAATAATTACAAGTACAATGTCAATTTGTACTAAAGGGTGTAGTGTTATCTAATCAACATTCCTGTAATCCCGTCGATCAAGACACGGCTCACTTGAAGCCATCAGCATACAGGTCCGGCTCTGCTTCGGCAGCATCCCCATCATCTGAAACTCAACAAGTCTGGTGGGTGTTCGGAACACCGTTGCCGTATCGTGGGAGTGAGTAGCTAACTCAGTGGAATAATAAAGCATAGGTTAACATGTCATCAACTTCAGTCAAGTATAATGATAAAGCAGTACAATCAAACAATTCTAAATACTCTTATTAGTGCAAGTATGAACGCATCATGATGTATGCCCTTACCAACATACTCCCTCATGAGACACTATCTTACGTTCGCGGCATGCTTGCTTTCCTCAGTGCTCCACATCTTCCAGGCACATGCAATGGCATGATGAGCATGATTACCGAGGTTTTTATTAGCCATTTCAAACAGCAGGATTGAGAAAACTAAGGTACCTCCCTTGTATTCATCCCAAATATGATCCATTAAGGGTGTCGTCAAGTCCTAGACAATCTCATACGATGGTGTGTTTTTAGGTCGCTACAAGGCGCTGTCAGGGCTGTTGCACTGAATTGTTGCACCCACTCCCCCTCACCTTATCAATACAGGACTAGTTTATACTCTGTTACTACAGGAAGGCTCATCGCCTCACCACAGATTTAGAGTATGCTCGAGGTCACTACACCGGGTATGTCGGGGCTGCTAAGGCTGTTACACGGAATCGTTGCACCACTCCCCCATCACCCATCAAGCAGTGTAGGCCGATAGCTCGAATATAGTGTCCCATACCCACCATAATTGGTTCACGAGTCTAGTTGCTCATGGTCACTACGGGGAGGCCACGTGGCCCCAAGCATAGGCCCGACAGCTCGACCAACAGTGTGTCCATACCGCCATGCCTGGCTCATGAGTCTTAGCGGATCGAGGTACCTTGGTTGACGGGATTCCACTAGTAAGTTGGTACCCTAGGTTTCAAGCAGTGGTGACTAAACATGGTGAACATACATTAGACATATCGGTTATTTGACGGGCCTGATTAGCTCGAGCGCACAATCAACTGAACGACATGAAGTGCATAAGCACTTCGCGTGGGCCTAACCACTGCCGTCCACTGACGTACGACTGGGTCCATCACACATCTTACAAATGACATCTTACATGGCGAATACTCACATCTGGCATCTGTAATCTGGTAACGATTGTCAGACTATAGACATAGTCCCAAACTCAATCAATCCTTATTTAGAACATATAGAGTAAAACATAATAGACAAAGTAAATTAAGCATGTTAACAAGCATAATCATAAGCATGTTATAAAGCATGTTATAAAGCATGTTGTAAAACACTATATAAACAAGAATACAAATACATATGTTTCCACAGTAAGCGGTTAAAGTAAACAACCACATGGAGGAAAATCATGCAGGTCTCTAAGTGTTGAGAATCCCCATCTCAACACCTATCTAAGGCACCATTATCCAAGCACTTACTCTCACAAGCATTTTCACAAACACTTAGAATACACTATTTCAACATACATAGTGTATGTTAGTAAAAACATTATTAGGTCGAATCCTTTCGCCAAGCAAGTATTTTATGCATATATAACTGTTCATACAGCAATAGTCATGGCAAACACATCTCCAAAATATATACATATACGGTATTTCTACAATACACTATTTCTACATACATAGTGTATATTAGCAAACATGTATTATGGCGAATCTTTTCGCTAAATAAGTATTTTATCCATATACCATATATTCATACAACAAATAATCATGGCAAACCATTTCCAAAATTTATATTGTATACGGTATTTCTACGAATACCTAGAATATGAAAATTCCATATCTACAACTTTAATCGAAACAGAAAACAGAAAGCACTTTGTACATGTATAATTGCATGCAGATCATGAATCTATCATTATCTGACATTGAAAGCATCGAAAACTGTAACCTATACACCTAAAGTCCTCACCTTTTGTGTAAAATCGTATAGAATACGATAAGTTTGCTAAGCTTCCGTCTACGGCAGTTGGGCAACCTATAGAACGAAATAGGTTAACTATTTCATAACCTACAACCTATCCACACCCCAAAACAGATTAGGGTTAGGGTTTCTTACCTAGAAACGAAGTCGGAATCGCTGGAAAGCGATGAGAACGGAGTGGTGCAGCTTGTGTAGTGGTAGGGTATAGCAGTTGAGAGATTCTCCCACTTCTCCTCACCTCTTTCTCTCTCTTTTCTCTCTTCTCTCTCTAAGGTTTCTCTCAAATTCGTATGGCTGTGAGATAGAGGATTTTAAGGTCCTTATATAGCCTAAAAACTCATCGAAATAGACTCCAGGTCAAAGTATACTTAGGTTATAACCAAAGCGGGTCAGTTTCAGCTCAACGGAGGACTTCTGGCGGGCCTCCTTAAGCCAAAGGTCGGACTTATGCTCACCGACACCGGATCTATTTTAGTTAAGTTTTCGTTTCGGTCGGGATTCCAGATCATGCGTGGCGGACCAGTTTCAGTTCAACGGTCAGCGGATCTCGATCAGAGATTCCGAGTACATGGATATGTATATGAAATTTCTCCTGATCCGAGGGTGTAATTTGTTCTGATTCTGACGGTCTAGTTGCTGAAAACTGATCCGCAAGCAACACGTGCCAGATTGCTATTCAAGATATTATTTTGTAAAGAAAACAAGTGTTTTCACACTCACTCGCTCCAGACTCAAGCGAACAGCCGTGAGACACTGTCTGGATTTGATTTCCA
This sequence comes from Magnolia officinalis, assembly GCA_021015155.1. NCBI lineage: Eukaryota > Viridiplantae > Streptophyta > Magnoliopsida > Magnoliales > Magnoliaceae > Magnolia > Magnolia officinalis. The sequence goes on along the minus strand of JAJHSJ010001218.1, from coordinate 41,267 downwards.
AGATGGTTTGTCAAGCCCAGCAGCGATCCTAATCCTTAACTTTCGTGTTAATCGGACTTTCGACATGCGGTCCAGATCTTATACAGAGTTTCGAGATGCTCTCGAGAGCAGATGGGTAATGAGATTGACCCTAGATTTTAGGGTAACCTAGCATCAATGATTCTACAAGTTTTGGGTCTTGCAGATCGTATTTAAAGTGATTGATGCTAATTTCACAGACACTCTAGTTTAACACTAACTAATTCTCACCTAATTTCTACAGGATTTAGTCCTGGGTGATTTCGGTCTGAGGTGGTACTTAGTCCTTTGTAGCATGTTTAGTTTAAGTATTGTTCTTCATCACCTAAACTTTAAGATAGTGTCTAATGTGAAAGTACTTAGAAATTTAAAGAAAAAGGTGGTGGTGAAATGTGAGATTTGCGAAGGAAATGGGTTAAGGAGCGATTTTAGACTGTGGGTTCAGTTCTGACAAGTTAATAAGGTGTTAGGATCGACCCATTGCCTAAGGACGTCTAATCCCAGGTTAGCAAAATCCGGGATGTTACAACAAGAGCCTTATGTATATATTCACGCAACGAGACTTGAATATGAGACAACGCCGATGGATGGAGACCTTGAAGGACTTTAAGTTCGAGGTTTCCTACCATCCTGGCAAGGTAAACCTTGTGGCAGACGCATTGAGCCGCAAGAAGGGTATAACATTTGTGGTTCCGTTGATGATAGCAGAGTGGGACATGGTTGAGTTCGTGTGGGACTTCGAGCAGAGACTCACCGTGGAGGAGCCATTTGAGTGTGTTGCGCACGTTCGGGTGCGACTACTTATCGATGACAGGATCATTGAAACTCAGAAGGGCAATGAGCGGTTGTCTGAGCTTCGAGAGCAAGCTAGCGACACCGAGGACTCTGAGTGGAGAGTTGGTTCAGATGGGGGTCTACGATTCCGTGGCCACCTATGTGTTCCTGATATTCCTGACTTGAGACAGGAGCTTCTTGAGTCTGCTCACAATACGAAGCTCGCGATACATCCTGCTAACACGAAGATGTATCGGGATATGAGATGGTCGTATTGGTGGGACAACATGAAGGCGCATATAGTAGACTATGTGTCTCGTTGTCTGACGTGCCAGCAGGTCAAGGCAGAACATCGTCGACCTCCTGGACTGCTTTAGCCCATGCCCATAGGAGAATGGAAATGGGACTTCATTTCCATGGATTTCATATCAGGGTTACCAAAGACGAGGAAGGGACACGATTCCATTTAAGTGATTGTGGACCGGTTGACCAAATCGACCCATTTTCTCCCTATCAGAGTTACGAACTCTGTAGATGATTTGGGTAGACTGTACATCAGAGAGATCGTCCGTCTGCATGGGGTTCCTTTAAAGATCGTGTCGGACAGAGACACTCGGTTCACATCTATCTTTTTGACTCGTATCCAAGAAGCGATGGATGGGTGTGAAGTTGAAGTTCAGTACGGCGTTTCATCCTCAGACTGATGGGTAGACAGAGCAGGTGAATCAGATTCTGGAGGATATGTTGCGAGCATGTGTGTTGGACTTCAAGGATAGTTGGGATGACTGTCTTCCTTACGCAGAGTTCGTCTACAACAACAGCTTCCAAGCGAGTATTGGTATGGCTCCATATAAGGCCTGTATGGTCGCCCTTGCAGAGCACCGCATTGTGGGCTGAGGTTGGCGAGCATAGCTTGATTGGCCTAGAGTTGGTTCAGGCAACCTCAGAGAAGGTCGGATTATCAGGCGTCGACTTCTTAAAGCGCAGAGCAGCAGAAGCGAAGAACTACGCCAATACGAGGCGGCGACCGCTTGAGTTTGAGGTTGGAGACCATGTGTTCCTCAGAGTTTTCCCTATGAAGGGAGTCCTTCGGTTCGGGAAGAAGGGGAGCTCACACCAAGGTTTATCGGTCCGTTTCAGAATGAATCGAGTGGGTACCGTGGTACTGTGCCATACGTCCGCTTTGCCCATCAGGAAAAATTTCATAAAACATCCATGTACTTGGAATTTCAGATCGAAATCCACTGACCATTGAAACTGAAACTGGTCCGCCACGCGTGATCTGGGAATCCCACTGAAACAAAAATTAACTCCACCTAGATCCAAGGTTGGTAAGATTAAGTCCGACCTTTGGCTCAAGGAGGCCCGACAGAAGTCCTCCGTTGAGCTGAAACTAGCTCGCTTTGGTTATAACCTAAGTATACTTAGACCTTAAGTCTATGTTGGAGAGTTTTTAGGCTATATAGGACCTTAGAAACCCTCTCTCTCATAGTCATACAAATTTGAGAGAAACCCTAGAGAGAGAAGAGAGAAAAGAGAGAGAAAGTGTGAGAGGAAGTGAGAGAGAAGAAACTCCCTACTGCAATCCCCTGCCGCTACACAAGCTGCACCACCTCATTCTCATCGTTTTCCCGGTGAATCCGACTTCGTTTCTAGGTAAGAAACCCTAACCCTAATCTGTTTTGGAGTTGTAAGGGTTGTAGGTTATGAAATAGCTAACCTATTTCATTCTATAGGCTACCAAACTGCCAAATATGGAAGCTTGGCAAACCTATCATATTCGTTACGATTCTACAGTAAAAGGTGAGGACTTTAGGTGTATAGGTTATGGTTTCCAACCCTTTCAATGTCAGATAATGATAGATTCATGATCTGCATGCAATTGCACATGTACAAAGTGCTGTCTGTTTTCCGTTTCGATTAGAGATAAAGAATATGGAATTTTACATATTCTAGGTATTCGTTAGAAAGTACCGTATACATATAAATTTGGAAATGTGTTTGCCATGATTATTTGTTGTATGAATATATTATGTATGGATAAAATACTGATTTGGTGAAAGGACTCGCCCTATTACCTATTTTGCTAATATACACTATGTATGTTGAAATAGTGTATTATAGAAAATACGGTATACGTATAACTTTTGGAGATGTGTTTGCTATGGTTATTTGCTGTATGAACATATTATATATGCGTAAATTACTTGTGTGGCGAAGGACTAGCCCTAATACATGTTTTGCTAACATACACTATGTATGTTGAAGTAGTGCATTCTAAGTGTTTGTGAAAATGCTTATGAGAGTAAGTGCTTGGGCGATAGTGCCTTAGGTAGGTGTTGAGATGGGATTCTCATTACCTTAGAGATGTATATGATCCTCCATGTCGGTTGTTTACTTTAACCGCTTACTTATAAAATATATGTGTTTGTATTTCCTGTTTACATGGTGCTTTATAAAATATAACTGCTTTACGACATGCTTGTTATCATGCTTGAATACTTTGTTCATCATGCTTTACTCTACATGCTCTAAATAAGAATTGATTGAGTTTGGGACTATGATTATAGTCTAGACAATCGGTACCAGACTTGAGATCGTGTGGTTGAGATTCATTTCGCCACGTAGGATGTGTGTTTGACGAACACGAGTCGTCTTACTTCAGTTGGCGACAGTGGTTTAGGCCACGGAAAGTGCATATGCACTTCATGTCATTCAGTTGAATGTGCGCTCGAGCTAGTCAGGCTCGTCAAGTAACCCGATATGTCTAATGTATGTTCACCATGTTTGGATGCTACTGCTTGAACCTAGGGTACTAAACTTACCAGTGAAATCCCATTAACCATGGTACCTCGATCCGCTAAGACTCATGAGCGGGGCATGATGGTATGGGACACCGTGGTCTAGGTGTTGGCATATGCTTGGGCCACGTGCCTCCCCGTAGTGACCATTGAACAACCAGACTCGTGAGCCGAATACAGTGGTATGGGACACTGTATTCGAGCTGTCGACACCTACGGCGAGAGCCGAATATGGTGAGACCTGTATTCGTGCTGACGGGCGACGAGCCCTTCATTGTGTCATCAAGTATACTCTAAAGTCTGTGATTAGCAATGAGCCCTTCGCAGCAACTAGAGCATAAGTTGAGCCGAGTACGGTAAGACCTGTATTCGAGCTGACGGCCAGCGATTGAGCCGAGTACGGTGAGACCTGTATTTGATCTGACGGGCAGCAATTGAGCCGCATACGGTGAGATCTGTATCCGTGCTGACGGGTGACGAGCCCTTTGCGATGCCTTCACGATGCCTCTCAAACCATAATATCGTATGAGACTAACTAGGAGTGACGACCCTAGAATGGATCATGTTTGAGAATGATACAAGGGAGGTACCTTAGTTTCCCAATACTGCTGTTTGAAAGGACTAATAACTACTCGATAATCATGCTCATCATCTCACTGCATGTACCTAGTAGATGTGGAGTACTGAGGGATGAACGCATGTCGCGAACATAAGATGGTGTCGCATGAGGGTGGTTTGGCAAGGGCATTCATCATGTCATTTCATACTTGCATTAAATAAGAGTAGTTAGGATTGTTTGATTGTACTGCTTTATCATTACTGCTTAACTGAATTGATAACATGTTAACCTATGCTTTATTGTTCCACTGAGTTAGCTATTCACTCCCATGTTACGGGACGGTGTTGTACTCACCAACCAGACTCTGTCTCAGGTGTAGATGACACGTCGATTCAGGAAGCTGAGCCAGACTACGATGAGGACCAGGACGAGTTCTCATTCATGCAGTACTCAGATGGCTTTGCTTAGGCTGACTGGATCACGGGAATTTCAGGAATTATCTTTTGTTGTATTTTGACCTTTTGATTCAGAAACAATACATGTATATGATTACTCAGTTAGTGTTCATACTCTGGAGTTTGAGATAGTTTTGTTTATTTACATACCTTATATATACAGTTTCAGTCTTCCGCTTGCCTTTATACAATTGATCTGGAGTATGAATTACTGTTTTGGTATAATCTCACTCATGTTTATTGCACTGACACAGACAACATTCAATCATCATCATCTATGTTGCATAAGTGATGTGTTGGAACTCGGGAGCTAAGCTTTGCTCGACCCCCGATTTTCAGGGCGTTACACATTCATTGGCAACTTCTTTAGGAATGTTTGAATTTACTTTTTGAAGCATAAATATGATATTTTCTCCACTTTCAAGATCTAAAAGGTAATTGTTGAAAATTAGATGGTGGAAAGTAAAAATTCTGATGACAAATAATGGTGATGAATTTACTTCAAGGGAATTTAATCAATATTGTAAGAGTGAGGGGATATTGAGGCATAACACAGTGAGGCATATACCAGAGTAAAATGGTATGGATGAATGTATGTTCTCGACTCTTTTAGAAAGGGCCCAAAGTATGTTGAGTAATTTTGGGTTGGTCAATGAGCTATGGGCTGAAGCCGTCTCTACGGCTTGCTCTTTGGTAAATCGATCTCCATCTATAGCTACTGATAGAGCAATTATAGAAAAAGTATAGAGTGGTTAGGTACTTGATTACTTGGGGTTGTGGATATTTGGTTATGATGCTTACTCTCATGTAACATCTCAATTAAGAGAGATAAGCTAGACCATAGTGTTAAAGGTTACAGATTGTTTGACCAGGTTTCACAGAAAATCATATTTTGTTGGGACGTGAAGTTTGATGAAGGTTTCTTATCTTAGAATGACGAGCTTAAGGAAATGGAAAAATCAGTTATTGATATTGAAACAAATAAGGGTGAAACACTTGAAGAACTTGAGCCGCAAGTAGAGGTAAAGGAAGAGGTGGAGCAGCCACCTGTTAGGAGAAACCCACTAAGGGATCACGGATTACCATTGAGATACAGGGATGAATCAAATATTACATTTTCTATCGTTATAGATGAAGGGGATCCATCTACTTTTCAGGAAGCACTGAAAGACAGAGCTGTGGAGAAGTGAATGACAATGACGTATGATGAGATGGACTGTCTGTAGAAAATGAAACATGGGAGATTGGTGGAGCTACCCGTTGGGTGAAAAGCGAGTAGATTACCGGAAGAAACTAGATATGTACAAGGCTAGATTGGTAGAGAAGGATTATGCTTAGAAGGAGGGTGTCAACTTCAGTGAAATATTCACGACAGTGGTAAAGCAAGTATCTATTAGATTTGTATTAGCTTTAGTTGCCTAATATAATTTAGAACAGGAACAGTTAGATGTGAAGATTGCATTTCTACATGGGGAACTATAAAAGGTCTACATGCTGAAGGGTTCGAGGTGCGGGGAAAGAAGAATTCGGTTTGTAAGTTAAATATGTCGTTGTACAGCCTGAAATAGTAGCTTAGGTAGTGATACAAAAAATTTGATTCTTTCATGTTGACTCAACAGTTTATGATAAGTGAATTCGATTATTGTGTCAATTTTAAAGCACTGAGTGACATGAAATTTATTATTCTGGTATTGTATATTGATGATATGCTTATCGCTTGCCATAACATGTTTGAAATCAACATATTAGAGGCTCATTTATCCAAGACATTTGAGATGAAAGATCTAGGGGCTGCAAAAAAGATTATCGACATCGATATACACAGAGACATGGAAAGGATCAGGCTATGGTTGGCTTAAAAGGAATTTCTTGAGAAGGTCTTAGTAAGTTTGGACTGAAAAAGGCAAAGCAGGTTAACACTCTCCGTACTGTTTACTTTTGGATTTTTTCAGACTTATGTCCTATATTAGATGAAGAAAAGAGATATATGTCTCATGTTCCCTATTCGAGCGTGGTTGACAGTCTTATGCATTCCATGATATGTACTAGACCAAATATTTCACATGCGATTGGTGTTGTGAGTAGATATATGTCAAACCCTGACATGGAATATTGGGAAGCAGTGAAATGGTTACTTTGATACATACAATATACGATGGACTATGTCTTAGTTTTCAAAAATTCTAAGGAAAAACTCGTAGGTTATGTGGATGCAGATTATGCAAGGAATGTAGATAATAGAAGGTCGACTTTCCGTTACTCATTTATGTTAGCGGGTGGAGCTATTACTTGGATGTTGAAATTTAGTCTATGGTTGCACTTTCCACAATCGAAACTAAATACATGACGATGACAAAATCATTCGAGGAAGTTGTTTGGTTGAAAGGAATGATGAATGAGTTGGGACTTCAGCAGGAAGCCGCGCTTATGCATTGCGACAGAGAGAGCGTAATCAATTTGGCGAAGAACTCGCTATATCACTCCCGGACTAAACACATTGATGTTTGTCATCAATTTATCTGAAAAATGCTAAAGGAAGGAGATATCACTCTTGAGAAGATTCACACCAGCGAGAATTCATCGGACATGCTTAGGAAGGTTGTTCCTGTAGATAAGTTCAAGTTTTACTCAACTTCTTTGGGCTTAACAAAGAATAAATGAAAACGAAGTGCGCATAAAGTGATGATGGCGTTATTTTGAAGATGATTAGAGATGGTGGTAGTACCTAGGAGTAGTTGAGCTAGATGATTAAAGCCATGGTAAAGATTATTAATCGAGTGCCTTTAATTCTAGTACAGAGAAGACCTCTGTCGGTTCGACGAGTATCCCTGTCGGTTCAACCAAAATAGTGGGCACATTCTCAGAGTGCATGCTGTGACCTTTTGTACATTTTTAGTTTGACCGATGGATATGTCAGTTCCTGTTGGTCCGACCAACGGAATGTGATTGCAGGTTTTGTTTCCTAATATTGTACAAGAGTGTATAAATATTGTCCTAATTTTGATTAGGGTTATAGAGAAAAATAGGATTTTGGAGTTTAGTATGAATATTCAAGGATATTGAGGGAAAAGTTAAGGTTTCTACTATAAGTTGTTCCATGTCTTGTAACCTTCTTTTGATTATAGTGGATTGATTGTTACTTTGTGTGTGGTTTTTATTCTGCAAGGGTTTTCCACGTTCAAACTCGTTTATTCTATGTGTTTACTTAAAATTTTTCATTCTCTATTGTTTAGATTTTTTGTAGAAAAACCTATACCGTACAAATTAACATACAAAGTCTGGGGGTAATTTGTATGCTAACATATCATGCAGACTCCCATATTTCTGCCAACATGCCACTTGCTAGAAGCGGATCGGCTAGTGTACCACACACCACCGACTTGACTGGTGTGTGTATGTGTCATGCGAGGACGAGCACTTTCGAGTTTATGAACGGTTCAAAGGAGATCAAAGTTACATGGCCCCCACAATGATGTATTTATTATATCCACACTGTTAATCCATTTGGTGAGATCATTTTAGAGCATAAACCCAAAAATGAGTCATATCCAAAGCTCAAGTTGACAACACAAATTGCAGTGGGGACAATGATTCTCACCATTTAAACATACGCAGGGCCCACCATAACATTTATTTCCCACCCAATCTATTCATAGGGTCACACAGACCTGGATGAAGAGAAAAAACAAATATTATATCGATCCAAAACTTCCGTGACTCAAAAAGGGTTTCAATGGTACACTACACCAAAATTCATATTTAGGAATAATTGAAAACTGTTCCTAAATGGTTCAGGAATGATTGTTAATCGTTCCTAAATAGGGCCTCGCAAAAAATTAGGAATGGTTGAAAACTGTCGCAAATTTAAATTAGGAACGGTTGAAAACCGTTGCAAATTTAATTAAGGAATAGTTGAAGATCGTCACAAATTTTAGAAAATAAAAAATTAGGGACGGTTGAAAACCATCTCCAACTTTTGAAAACAACAATTTTAAAATGGTTTTGAACCCTTATTTAGGAAGCGACAGTAAAAGCCGTGCAACCACAGGAAAAAGCTTGTAAATTTTTTTTTTTTCCAATTGAAACCTGTATTTTTTTTAAAATTTTTTTGAAATCTAAAGAATGTTGCAGTATAATTAAAAATGAATGTTAAAAAAATATTATACGACTTTACGATAAAGATATATAATATTTACAACAATAAGTTGAAAATTATCTGAATATATTTTTAAAAAAAATTCCTCATTGTGGTCCACTCCTAGCTAGGCCAATATAACCATCTCCAGCCTCTTTATCCACACATCATTTCAACTAAGCAGCATTGGCACCCATCTGCAATGGTTATTTCCAAAGTTCCTATTTGCAAGTTTAAGAGAGAAAAAGTGAACAGTGAAATGGATGAAATCTCCACCGTGAGATCAAAAGCTGAGGGTGATATTTGGTGAGCGCGTTCGCTCCGTTACTCTCTCATTTCTATCTGGATTGCCTTCTGTATTCTTTTCCACCTCGCCATTCACTATGTCATTTTTACAAGCAGCTAGAGTGCATTTTTCCAAAGAGATTTGCTCTCTTAAATATGCATTTTCTATATTTACTCCCTTGATGTCTAACCTTGCCAAAGGCTCTCTTCACCCATTATTTTGTTCCTTCTGATACAGAGAATGTTGAAGCGACTAGGGAGCCTTCCTTGCTTGGATCGTTGATGCTTGTTCTAGGTATGCATAAACTTGAAACAACAAGTCATCTGCTTCAAAATCTATCATTTTGTAAATCTTCTTTCCAAGTGTCATGCCCCAGACTCGGTAACTGGATTCACAAGAAACTCGATAACCGGTTTTGGCCGCAACAGCCTCCGTAGTACCCCATTCTCGGCTCCTGAGGCAGGTTCTGATCCTAGGATCCTACAAGGAGGATTTCTATAATCGTATAATCATTTCCAATATGAGCATACCCAAGATCACAATAAGTACATCTGAGAGTAACAGAGGCTCACATCATAAAATCCACTATGAATTTGAACTTTTACAAGTATTCATAAGGTTCCAAAGGACATACATAAGATAATAGAAAAATGAAAGGAAGGTTTGTAACACTGGGGTCCTCAAGCTCAACTATACTCCATGCTTTGCTGCTACGACGCCTGCCTAGGATCTCCTGCATTCATCAATCATGCATAGGCTTATAAAAGCTTAGAGGGTGGTGAAAGTATGTGACAATGGTGCACAGAAGAATAGTAGGATGTATAGGAAGGGAAACATGCTCAATGTAATGCCCTGAAAATTGGGGGTCGAGCAAAAACTCAACTCCCGAGTTCCAACGCATCACTTATGCAACATAACGAATGATGAGTGAATGTTCTCTGTATTAGTGCATTGAACATGAGTGAGATTAAGCCAAAACAACATATCATACTCCAGAGACAAGTGAGATAGCAAGCGAAAGACTGTGATAGATGTATAAACTATATAAACTGTGGTGAGTCTCCAGAGTGTGATAATGTTACTAGGTTAACTATTTACAAGTACAATTCCAAAATATACCAAATTGAGAAAGTGTAATGTCTTCTATCCCAAATATCATAGCCCCGTCAATGCAATTCCAGGTCTTCATAGACCCATCAGAGAGTTACATGTAGGAGAACTCCTCCTCAACATCATAGTAGTAGTTCGGCTCTGCTTCATAAGCATCATCATCACCTGCAGCTAAGACAATCTGGTTGGTGTTGCAAGCACCGTCCCGTAATGTCGGAGTGAGTGATCAACTCAGTGGAACAATAAAGCATAGGTTAACATGTTAGCAATTCAGTCAAGCAGTAATGATAAATCAGTACAATCAAACATTCTTAAGTACTGTAATTAATGCAAGGATGAGATGTGATTATGATGCATGCCCTCGCCAACATACTCCCTCGTGCGGCACCATCTTACGTTCGCGGCATGCTGTCACCCTCAGTGCTCCACATCTTCCATGCACATGAAATGCGATGATGAGTATGATTACCGAGTTGTTATTAGTCCATTCATACAGCAGGATTGGGAAACTAAGGTACCTCCCTTATATCATTCCCAAACAATGATCCATTCTAGGGTCGTCAGTCCTAGATACTCTCATACGATGATGCGATTCTAGGTCACTGAAAAGGGCTGTTAGGGCTGTTACACGCACTCGTTGCACCGCTCCCCCATCACCTTATTAATACAGGCCTAGTTTATACTCTGTTTACTACGGGAAGACTCATCGCCTCTCCGCAGATTAAGAGTATGCTCGAGGTCACTACACCGGGTACGGTCAGGGCTGTCAGGGCTATCACACGCACTAGTTAAACCGCTCTCCCATCACCCATCAAAGCAGTGTAGGCCGACAGCTCGAATACAATGTCCCATACCACCGTATTCGGCTCACTAGTCGGGTTGCTCAATGGTCACTACGGGGAAGCTCGTGGCCCCAGCGTAGGCCTACAGCTCGACCACGGTGTCCCATACCACCATGCCCGGTTCATGAGTCTTAGCGGATTGAGGTACCAAGGTTAACGAGGTTGCACTGGTAAGTTTGGTACCTTAGGTTCAAGCAGTGGCGTCCAAACATGGTGGACATACATTAGACAGATCGGGTTACTTGACGAGCTCGGCTAGCTCGAGCGCACGACAAGTTGGACGACATGAAGTGCATAAGCCCTTCACGTGACCAACCACTATCGCCAACCGAAGTACGACTCGGGTTCGTCGAACACACCTCACGTGGCGAATGAATCTCAGCCACGAATTCAATCCCGTTACCGATTGCCTGGACGATACAATAGCCCCAATCACATTCAATTACGAAACAGTTAAAGCAATAATGGATCAGGATTTCAAATCATACAATCGAATATCTAATATTGTCTGCTTAGGGCTGCCAGGGTCGTTGCACGAAATCGTTACACCACTCCCCCATCACCTTCACGGATTTATTGAATACAACTTAAACATGTGAAGTAGTCAGGACATAATTAAATAAACAAGTAATTCAAACATATTAACAAGCATGTTTTAAAACACCATGCAAACAGGAAATCCAAACACATACATGTCATGAACTAGTAAGTGATTAAACTAACAACTTACATGAAGGAAATCATACACACCACTAAGGTAGTTGAGAATCCTATCTCAACACCTACACAAGGCACTACTAGCTTAAGTACATACCTATACAAGCATTTTCACAAACACTTAGACTACACATTTCAACATACCGATAATATACTAGTTAAAACACAAGTAGTGGCGAGTCCTTTCACAAAGGATTGCCACATGAACCACAATCATGTATTCACGACCAACAGTCATGGCAAGCATAAATCATAGTTCCATATTCATACGAGCATTTCTACAAACACTTAGGCTTCAACTAGCACATACACGACGTATGTTAATATAATAGGTGTTAGGCTAAACCGTTCACCTAGAAGTTGATACACATGTATCTAGCATACATGGACAACAATTAATCATGGTAAACACAAATCTGTATTTCATACATATATGGTATTTTCTACAAATATGAGGAATACAGTATATTCAATATAGTTAACGTATAATCGAGAAATGAAACAGACAGCACTTTGTACATGTGCAATTGCATGCAGATCATTAATCTATCATTATCTGACATTGACAGCGTTGAAAATCATAACCTATACATCTAAAGTCCACACCTTTTGTCCTAGAATCGTAACGAATTTGGTAGGAGTGCTAAGTCTTCTTCCATGACAGTATAACGACCTAAAGCACAAGTAGTGTTAGCTATTTCGCTAATTGAATCAATTGAAACCCTAGATCAGATTAAGGTTAGGGTTTTCTTACCTGGAAATGAAGCCAGAATCGCCGAGAAAGCGATTAGAAAGGGGTGGTTAAGGGTGTATAGCGGCAGGGTAGAGTGACAGGGAGATCCTCCCACTACACACACACTCTCTCTCTTTTCTCTCATCTCTCTCCTAGGTTTTCTTCCAAATTCGTATGGGCTGAATGAGAGAGGATTTAAGGTCCTTTTATAGCCTAAAACATTACCAAAATAGACCTAAGGTCAAGGTATACTTAGGTTATAACCAAAGTGGGTCTGTTCCGTCTCAACGGAGCACTTCTGGCGGCCCCCCTTGAGCCAAAGGTCGGACTTAAGCTCACAGATATTGGATCTAGGTCGAGTTAAGTTTTTGTTCCGGTCGGATTCCCAGATCACGCGTAGTAGACCAGTTTCAGTTCAACGGTCAGTGAAACTCGATCGGAGATTTCAAGTACACTGACACGTAGGGGCAAATATCCCTGATCCGAGGGTGTAATATGGTCTGATTTTGACGGTCTGGTTACTTAAAAAATTGTTCGCAAGCGACACGTTCCAGATTACTTTAATTTGTATTTTATTTTTAATTAATTTCACATTTCTTACACTCCTCGCTCCGGGCTCAAGCGAATAGCACTGGGACACTATCTGGATTTGATTTCCGAGATGGTTGTCAAGCCCAGCAAGGTGGTCCTAATTCTATAACTTCCTATCATTCAGACTTTTGATGTGCGGTCCAGATCTGATACGGAGTTTCGTGATGCTCCCGAGAGCAGCCGGGTAATGAGATTAATCCTAGATTTTAGGGTAACCTAGCGTCAATGATTCTACAAGTTTTGGGTCTTGCAGATCGTATTTAAAGTGATTAGTGCTAATTTCACAGGCACTCTAGTTTAGCACTAGCTAATTCTTGCCTAATTTCTAAAGGATTTAGTCATGTATGATTTTTGTCTGAGGTGGTACCTGGGCCTTTGTAGTTTGTATATAAAGTGATCCAAGTTATAATACTTAGCTAGTTTAAGATAGTGTCTAGGGTGAAAGTACTTAAAAATTGAAAGAACAAGGTGGTGAAGGGTGGGATTTGTGAAGGAAAAGGGTTAACAAGCGATTTTAAACTGTGGGATTAAGTTCTGATAATTTAATAAGGTGTTAGGATCGACCCATTGCCTAAGAACGTCTAATTCCAGGCTGGCAAAAATACGAGATGTTACAATCTACCCCCCTTAAAAATAATTTCATCCCCGAAATTGGCTAAATGCAATAAGTAAGGATTCTATTATTTCGTCTGCTTAAGACTTATTGATTTCAAGTCCATCTGCGTGGTAGGGCATATATTGTCCATGCTAGTCTGGTACATTTTAGGCTACCCCCCCTAAAAATTTATTTCTTTATCCCTTGCTTATATCCTAATGGTTTGTTACAATGGATTTCTTTCCCTATTTGGAGTCTTGACTTCGATTCCCAACTAGTTAGAGTAAGATAGCTGTTTTCATTGTTTGACCAACACGGAGAGACGGTTATAGTGGGCTTGATCCCGATACATCGATCATCTACCTAGCCAGGGTAGAAAGCTCATCGTATCCCTTCCTAGTCCTAGTAGATCCTGGTCTTCTGCTCGGTCAAAGCAGTGAGTCCATTGGTAGTCGCCCAGGATTGAGAATTGGGTCAAGTCACAAATGCTTCGCAGTTGTATATTTCAGTAACTCTGTTGTCCGATCACTCTAAAACCGTAGGGAATGTCCATCATTGAAAGGCTCAAATGTCCTATTTCTCGGGTTGCCCTTTAGGTCTTGGTCTAAGAGAGTCCTCGATATTATCTATGTCTAAGGAAATGGTGAGTCAAATCTTACTAGATCATCCTAAAATGGTTTCTCATAGTAGAACTTGCTAAGGCTTCTATTATGTTCGTATTCAACGAGCACAGTTGTAGATACGTTGACCTTGGGTATTGTAATTCAGTTCATACCCATTGTTAGGCCTATTCTGTCATATGAAATTGTTTAATACTTGAACCCTAATTGCTTTACATTCTAGGGAGGTTCAGATCCTATTTAATGACCTAACCTTGCGCATAATTGGGAGTGATTTCTTTCGATCCTGGGCCAGTGGGGCAAGGGCCAATCATGCTTCTGCTGCGCCACTTTGATCAAAAGGATGTATAAACTGACATAACTAGGTTAGGCTCATAATGATCTACCCCCTTTAAAATTTTATTTCTACCTCTAGGGTTCAAGATCTATGTCCTGATCCGTATGTCGGAATAAGGTGTAATTTAGGACCTATCCTCATCATGAAATGTGAAATACATTGGTCTGCCTTTCATCGACGATGTGTACTATGGCATTGATACCTATGGTCATAGAAAGGAGCTAAAGATGATGGGTATTGTGGTTGATTTAGAGACAGGTGTGATTTTGTAAAAAAGATGCCTAATTCTACTAAGGATTTTTGCCACGGTCCAGACTTACCCTATTTAATCATGTCTAGCTTAACAGACAGGCTATCTTTCGAAGTTCATATGCACAATATGTATGCCGACATGGCAAGTGGTTTGGGACCTAATTCCTAACTGTCTGTTGCCCATGTGGGCAATTCCTTAGGCCTAAAAGTCAAAATCTCTATCGGCTATATAATAGTTGCAAGTGGTCGGGCCAACACGGAAGGAAAGTTGTATAGTGGGTCTGAGTCGGATACATCTACCTTCTGCCTCGCGAGGACAGAAAAGTTGTCGTATCAGTTCTTAATCCTAGTTGATCCCGACCTTCTGCTTGATCAGAGCATAGAGTTCATTGGTAACTACCAGGATTGAGAATTCAATTCAACCCACGAATACCTCGCTTATATATAGTTCTCTACTCCGTGTTCCCGTTTGTAATAAGCCCTTGAGAAAGCAATCCTAGGGGGTGTGTTGTTTTGACTTAACGTTCAATCCAAGGGATATATATAAGTTTTCCCTATGCATGTATAGTTTCCAATCAAAACAACCTTCCTAAGAGTTGTTAAAGGAATCCATAAGTATCAAGGGAACCTAACAAAGGAATGAGGTGTCGCTCCAACCAAATCAAGCCAACTAACTAAGTCTATATTTCATTTACCTTATCATAATCAGTCTTTTATATTCCTAAGTATAGCCAGTAGCCTAGTCTTAATTTAAGAGTGGATTAATCCAACAGTTGTGATCCAAGTCTACGCTCATACGCTAGATGATTTCATATCATTTCTAATACAAGGAAGCGTTTTATCACTTAGGGTCAAAGGTTGTCTAATTGGAATTGAGTTGTCTGCACTTGAATTTAACTATACTCGAGCACTACAAACATGCTCATACTAGCTAAGAAGGTCCTAAGGTTCACATTATTAATTTGTTGGATTTCCTATACTGCCAGATGTGTTTGCTAAATCTAGGAGTACCAACTTTAGGTCCAAAACTCTATGGGCCTATTTGTCAAACAACCATTTACTCTAAAAGCTTAAGCTGTCAGAGTGTGGTGGGTTAATGTATATCAAGGGACTTTATCACTTCAACACTATTTAGCCAGTGGTCTTAAGTTGTAGTAAATGAGACTGTATTGCTAATCCCACCTCGGGATTTGGAGTGGCATGTTTGGTAGGAGGGTGGGTGGGGATTAAAATTAATGGTATAGGCTTTGGAAAATGAGCCTTGTGTCGGAAAGTGTGAGATGGGATTTTCAAAGCCCAAGATGATGAATTTCTAAGTGTAATTTGAAAGGAAATCCTGGGATATACTTTTCATTGCATACATTCCAAATATGACATTGGAAAACATGGGATACACCCAATCTAGGGACAATACCTTACACACTATCCACCTTCAACTCACCTAATGCAGTTGGCCGAACGACCCTAAATATTCCAACATCCGGAGGTTGTGAAGAAGACGGTGGAAATGGAGAAAAAGGCCGTATTTAACTCGAATAAGGCCATGGGAATTGAAGGAAAAGGGGAAAGAGGGCTGGAGTCTCTAACTCTCCATAGATTTAAGCCTCAACAGAGGTTGTACAGGCCCAAGAAACAGGGTTCAAAGAAAGAAAGTGAAGAGATGGGAGGGATTGAGAGCTTACACGATTTGAGCTTCAAACAGGGGGTGTAGGAGCTCAAATGAGAGAGAATAAAGAGGGTAGGGGGTGTGTATTGTTATAAACATTGGAGGTGAACGGGTCGTGACAGAAAATGATGGAATGGGTGATTGGAGGGGCAATTTTTGCCAAAAATCAGAAGTTTGAAAGAGAAAAGAGAGCTTGGATGGGTGGTTTATGAAGGAGAGGTGACTTAGGGAAGGATTTTATCCAAACCCCATGTACCAGGGGGCTACCCAACGCCCAAGAGACAATCGGCCCGATCGGCCCGCCCGCCCTGGCCCGACCGGCAGCGAGGGCCTGCCGGTCCCTGGACCTTTTGGCGAGGGCTCGCCCAAGGGGCGAGGCCTTCCTGCCCCCTATGACCCAAAAAGGTGCGGAGCCCCCTCTGGGTCCCCCCGAATTGGTGTGGATAGGCCCCCGACTCAGTTTTGAGCCGCCTCAGGACGTTTTGGGTGATTTCTGATGTATATCGACTTTTACCACTTTTCAACGGCTAGGATGGACTGAAACCTAATCTAAACCCATTGTGGGACGGTCTAGAAGCGATTTGGGGTCGACTCATGCAATCAAAGATGAGTACAAACCTGATCTCGGCGACCGATTATAGTGAACTTCGCCGATCAGCGAAACTGGGAATCTTACTTGTGTTTCTAGATTTTTTTCGCACCCTCTGAAGTCAAAATGCGTCAGTGTGCGTCGTGTAACCATAACCCAGGTCCGGTTTAATCCAAATCATGCTTTGATACCATCTTGTAATGCCCTAAAAATCGGGGGTCGAGCATAAACTCAACTCCCGAGTTCCAACGCATCACTTATGCAACATAATGAATGATGATTGAATGTTGTCTATATTAGTGCATTGAACATGAGTGAGATTAAGCCAAAACAGCATATCATACTCCAGAGACAAGTGAGATAGCAAGCGGAAGACTGTGATAGATGTATTAACTATATAAACTGTGGTCAGTCTCCAGAGTGTGATAATGTTACCAGGTTAACTATTTATAAGTACAATTCCAAAATATACCAAATTGAGGAAGTGTAATGTCTTCTATCCCAAATACCATAGCCCCGTCAATGCAATTCCAAGTCTTCATAGACCGGTCAGAGAGTTACATGTAGGAGAACTCCTCCTCAACATCATAGTAGTAGTCCGACTCTACTTCATAAGCATCGTCATCACCTGCAGCTAAGACAATCTGATTGGTGTTGCAAGCACCGTCCCGTAACGTGAGAGTGAGTGATCAACTCAGTGGAACAATAAAGCATAGGTTAACATGTTAGCAATTCAGTCAAGCAGTAATGATAAAGCAGTACAATCAAACATTCCTAAGTACTGTAATTAATGCAAGGATGAGATGCCATTATGATGCATGCCCTCGCCAACATACTCCTTCGTGCGGCACCATCTTACGTCCGAGGCATGCTGTCACCCTCAGTGCTCCACATCTTCTAGGCACATGCAACGCGATGATGAGTATGATTACTGAGTTGTTATTAGTCCATTCATACAGCAGGATTGGAAAACTAAGGCACCTCCCTTATATTATTCCCAAACAATGATTCATTCTAGGGTCATCGGTCCTAGATACTCTCATATGATGATGCGGTTCTAGGTCACCGTAAAGGGCTGTCAGGGCTGTTACACGCACTCGTTCCACCGCTCCCCCATCACCTTATCAATACAGGCCTAGTTTATACTCTGTTCATTATGGGAAGACTCGTCACCTCTCCACAAATTCAGCGTATGCTCGAGGTCACTATACTGGGTACGGTCAGGGCTGTTACACGCACTCGTTGCACCGCTCCCCCATCACCCATCAAAACAATGTAGGCCGACAGCTCGAAAAAAGTGTCTCATACCACCGTATTCAGATCACGAGTCTGGCTGCTCAATGGTCACTACGGGGAGGCTCGTGGCCCCAGTGTAGGCCGACAGCTCGACCACGGTGTCCCATACCACCATGCCTGACTCATGAGTCTTAGCGGATCGAGGTACCAAGGTTAACGGGGTTGCACTAGTAAGTTTGGTACCTTAGGTTCAAGCAGTGACATCCAAACATGGTGAACATACATTAGACAGATCGGGTTACTTGACGAGCTCGGCTAGCTCGAGCACACGACAAGTTGTACGACATGAAGTGTATAAGCCCTTCGCATGGCCAACCACTATCGCCAACCGAAGTATGACTCGAGTTCGTCGAACATCTCACATGGTGAATGAATCTCAGCCACGAATTCAATCCCGTTACCGATTGCTTAGACGATATAATAGCCCCAATTACATTCAATTACGAAACAGTTAAAGCAGTAATGGATCAAGATTTCAAATCATACAATCGAATATCCAATATTGTCCGCTTAGGGCTGCCAGGGCTGTTACACGAAATCGTTACACCACTCCCCCATCACCCTTCATGGATTTATGGAATACAACTTAAACATGTGAAGTAGTCAGGACATAATTAAATAAACAAGTAATTCAAACATATTAACAAGCATGTTATAAAAATCCATGCAAACAGGAAACCCAAACACATACATGTCATGAACTAGTAAGTGATTAAACTAACAACTTACATGAAGGAAATCATACACACCACTAAGGTAGTTGAGAATCCTATCTCAACACCTACACAAGGCACTACTAGCTTAAGTACATACCTATACAAGCATTTTCACAAACACTTAGACCACACATTCCAACATACCAATAATATACTAGTTAAAACACAAGTAGTGGCGAATCCTTTCACAAAGGATTGCCACATGAACCACGATCATGTATTCACAACCAACAGTCATGGCAAGCATAAATCATAGTTCTATATTCATTCGAGGATTTCTACAAACACTTAGGCTTCAACTAGCACATGCACGACGTATGTTAATATAACAGGTGTTAGGCTAATCCGTTCACCCAGAAGTTGTACACTTGTATCTAGCATACGTAGACAACAATTAATCATGGTAAACACAAATCCGTATTTCATACGTATACGTTATTTTCTACAAATACGAGGAATACAGTATATTCAACATAGTTAACGTATAATCGAAAAACAAAACAAACAACACTTTGTACATGTGCAATTGCATGCAGATCATGAATCTATGATTATTTGACATTGACAGCGTTGAAAACCATAACCTATACATCTAAAGTCCGCACCTTTTGTCGTAGAATCGTAACGAATTTGGTAGGAGTGCTAAGTCTTCTTCCACGACAGTACAATGGCCTAAAGCACAAGTAGTGTTAGCTATTTCGCTAATTGAATCGTTTGAAACCCTAGATCAGATTAGGGTTAGGGTTTTCTTACCTGAAAATGAAGTCAGAATTGTCGAGAAAGCTGTTAGAAAGGGGTGGTTAAGCGTGTATAGCGGCAGGGTAGAGTGGCAGGGAGATCCGCCCACTACACACACACACTTTCTCTCTCTCTTTTCTCTCATCTCTCTCCTAGGTTTTCTCCCTAATTTGTATGGGCTGAATGAGAGAGGATTTAAGGTCCTTTTATAACCTTAAACATTACCAAAATAGACCTAAGGTCAAGGTATACTTAGGTTATAACCAAAGTGGGTCTGTTCCGTCTCAACGGAGCACTTCTGGCGGCCCCCCTTGAGCCAAAGGTCGGACTTAAGCTCACAGATATTGGATCTATGTTGAATTAAGGTTTTGTTCCGGTCAAATTCCCAGATCACGCGTGGCGGACCAGTTTCAGTTCAACGATCAGTGAAACTCGATCGGAGATTTCAAGTACACTGACACGTAGGGGCAAATATCTCTAATCCGAGGGTATAATATGGTCTGATTCCGATGGTCTGGTTGCTTAAAAAATTATCCGTAAGCGACACGTTCCAGATTACTTAAATTTGTATTTTATTTTTAATTAATTTCATATTTCTCACACTCCTCGCTCCGGGCTCAAGCGAATAGCACTGGGACACTATCTGGATTTGATTTCTGAGATGGTTGTCAAGCCCAGCAAGGTGGTCCTAATTCTATAACTTTGTATCATTCAGACTTTTGATGTGCGGTCCAGATCTGATACGGAGTTTCGTGATGCTCCTGAGAGCAGCCGGGTAATGAGATTGATCCTAGATTTTAGGGTAACCTAGCGTCAATGATTCTACAAGTTTTGGGTCTTGCAGATCGTATTTAAAGTGATTAGTGCTAATTTCACAGGCACTCTAGTTTAACACTAGCTAATTCTTGCCTAATTTCTAAAGGATTTAGTCCTGTATGATTTCTGTCTGAGGTGGTACCTGGGCCTTTGTAGTTTGTATATAAAGTGATCCAAGTTATAATACTTAGGTAGTTTAAGATAGTGTCTAGGGTGAAAGTACTTAGAAAAATTGAAAGAACAAGGTGGTGAAGGGTGGGATTTATGAAGGAAAAGGGTTAACAAGCGATTTTAGACTGTGGGATTGAGTTCTGACAATTTAATAAGGTGTTAGGATCGACCCATTGCCTAAGGACGTCTAATTCCAGTCTGGCAAAAATTCGGGATGTTACACTCAATGACAATATCACCAGCCTTACCAAGGCGTATCATGAATACGATGCAATGAGTACTGGGCGCCATACCAAGGCGATGCATAAGGGGCTAATATAGCCGATCTGAATGCAATGCAAGGTGATGCCAGTGCTCATATCCAATTCACATATCAAGTACATTTCCAATCATAAGAAAATCACCGGGGTCCATTACACTGCGGAATGACTGCCGCTCTACAGACCCACACAGTTAAACAAGTGTAATAGACCTCACTACCCACCTATGGATAGCCAATCACCTACAGGGCTCGACGGCAGCGGACCCTTTTCACGAGCTGGTTAGACTTAGCCTAATAATGCCCTCCTTCACAGGCGGATAAGGCACATCCCTACCCAACCAACTACACGACAGTGGGAGTCGTGGCCTAACGGTATAAGGCCCTCGTGCGCTCATAGTTTTCACTTGGTCACGGTGTTGGGGTAGTCCCTTGGTAGCATGGAAGTTTTGGGAATTTCACCCATGAGCATCCTTTGCACCCGGTATGCTTAAGTATCATTTTCGATGTCCACACATCCAACCTTCCACGAGTACTCCTATAGAGGCAAAGCCCTGATAAAGCAAGGGTGGTATCATCATGAAATGCGATGCCAATGTATGAGTCACACATATAGATCATGCACCAGCTTCAGGCACTCAATGTGCACAAGGGGAGAAACTTCAACCCTCTATGACCACCACACAATGAAATCAGTACACACAGATGATGCATATGGGTCATAATGATGTAAGTGCGCTACCTGTAGAATATATATGTATTCCTCCTTCACAAGGAGGGACAAGGTCTAGGTACATAGACAAATACTCTAAGGAGAAGGGAAGTCTCCTAGTGGGGGCCCAATACTTTGGGATGACCCACAAGCTAAGAGAGTTATAATCCTAGGGAGGAAACGGTCCTAACCAGGGTCCAAGGTGGGCCTTCAACCACCCATAAGGGCCCTATGGGCCTACCTTAGGGTCACCAAGGAGGACATTCAACCTCAACTGAGTCCCAAAAGGTAGCCCGTTATGAATAAAAAGTTAGGTTTAAGGCCCAAGCAATGCATGGCCTAATGGGCTATACATAAGCCCAACTCATAGGCAATATGGTGGGCCATCAAACAAGGTCTGGGCCCAACCACAAAGGTCATAACCCACATATTGTGGTGGGCCTCATGGGTAGCCCAATAGTCCAACCATGTGGGCAATTTCACACTTAATACTAGTGAGTTGGGCCTCTAATCTTAGCCCAAGTACAGGGTTAATTTGGTGGGCAACCAAGGGCCTAACTACTTGCATATTATGACCCACAAACCCATCACAATAGGTAGAAGTGTATAGGCCCAAAGTTCAATGGGCCTATCTAGAAAGTCCCAATCCAAAAGGCCTAAGGAACAAGCAATTAACCACATACAATGATCCACATAAAACCCAACTTGGGTGGGCCTCAGATGAGCACTAATTAAACCCAAAAATACTGAAGAAAATGGCAAGATAACTGATTAAATCATAATCAAATCTGGTGGCCATGCTGCCCCAAAACAAACATTTATGGGCCATAACATTAGGACCATTGCTGAAATTCCAGCCCACCCGCTTCTGGGTTTGTTGGAGTCCAACAAATAATTTAATTTATAGTATTAATTTCCTGATAACCCACACACATCACTATAGGTCCCACCAGATGAGAGGGGGATGCACAACACATATTACAAGTGGGCCATACTTCTGGAGTACAGGCCTTGCAACAGCCCAAGGTAGGGGCGTCCCATGGTGGGTAGTCCTACGGGCCTAGGTATTTGGCTCAAAATTGACCCAAATTTGTAGGCCGTACCACAGTCAGTACAGGGGCCCGATGCCCCTAAAAATTTGTAGGATGGTCCTTCCATGGGTGGGCCACCCCTCCACAAAATTTCATAATTTTTGGATGGTCATAAGTATTTTAATTAATTTAAATAAAACAGATTGTCCAGAAAATCAAGTTAATCTGGACGTCCCAATGTGGTGGGCCGGTCCAGCCCTTACCATGGTGTGCATAGGGGTCCTTTGACCCTAAATTCTGGTAGGTGGGTACTAACATGGGTGGACCACCTCCCTGTAAATTTTCATAATTTTTGGATAGTCAAAAGTATTTTAATTAACTTAAATAAAACAGACTGTCCAGAAAATCTGGTTAATCTGGACGTCCCAACGTGGTGGGCTGGTCCAGCCCTTTCCACGGTGTGTACAGGTGTCCATTGGCCCCAAAATTTTCTAGGTGGGTCCTACCATGGGTGGGTCACCTCCTTGAAAAATTTTAGAATTTTTAGAGTGGTAAAAGGATTTTATTTAATTCATACAATTTATGGACAACAAGGTTGCAGAAAATACAAGTTGCTGCCCCCTTTTTAGATCACCCATGGAGTGGGCCCATGCCATAGAAACCAAGGGAAAGTGGTTGGGAGAGGTACCTCTGATGCTATACAACAAGGCGGGATCGACATAAATGGCCCACCATCCCAAAACATGGCCCATAAAGGGGCTTTCTAAGCCCATATACATGGCTAGACGGTCCCACATGTTGGACAGTCCAGGCCCTTGGGCCCAACCCTTGGGCATCCCAAAGAAGGGCTGCTAGGGGTGGTTGTTGGCATACATTAGGGTGGGGTACACACACCAATGACCCACCCTTAACTCCTTCAAAAACAAATCAAGCATGTGTGCCAAACCCTTCCCAAAAATCAGCAACATGAGCTTATGAAAATTTTGGACAGCAAGGTATATTGCAGCCTAGTTCAGCCCATAAATAAAAGTCTAGCAAGAAAAATCCTCACATACATCAAGGTGGGGCCACCTAGATGGGCTACACACATCCAGAACATGCTCCAATCAATCTAGACCTTGTATGTGAGAATGGACAGCAAGGTAGACCTCCATATGTCTAGCAAATGGGACATAGGGACGTCCCATCAAGGGTGGACGATTGGATGTGCCTTGCACATCAGGTGGGCCACCATGATCGGCAATATTAGGGGGAAAAGAAATAGAGAGAGAGAGAGAGAACAAAAGAGAGATCGGCCATTCAAGAGGGATTTCACCACTATAAATCCCTTATGCATAAAGAAGAAACAACTATACAATGCTTATCTCATGGATTTATGTAAGCATGGACCTCCATAATAATAATCTGAGGTGGGGATGCCATCCCCACCATAAAACAAAAGTCTAGATGAACTTGGAAGGGCTGAGATTATAAAATACATCATGATGGGGTCCATGGAGGATGGCCCCATCATGGAATGACATATGCATGAAGGATGGCCAATGACCACATCCAAAAGGTTAGATGGGATCCCCACCATGGATTGGTAGGTCCCACTTGTCCCATACATGAAGAAATAAAAGAAATAAGAGAGGAGAGAAATCAGCACTAGTAGAAGCACCCACTTCGGATTTTCAAGCTTCACCATCACTAGGGATCTCAAACTCCAAGGTTTAAGATTCAATGGTCAAGATGGGACTATGGTGGCTAGATGATGGAGGGAAAGAGGGAGAAAAATGTTGGAAAATGCAAGAAGGAGGGCTGGATGTTGGAGAGGAAGAAGGAAAGAGGAGAAATGAGAAGGAGAGAGAGAGAGAGAGAGAGAGAGAGAGAGAGAGAGAGAGAGAGAGAGAGAGAGAGAGAAGTTGTAGGGAGGTGGTAATGATGGATTTGTAAGAAAGGTAGGCATAGTTTTGGGAGGAGATTACTATGCTCATAGGGTTTAGGTTAGGTTTGGATAGTTCTAAGGTGGGTAGTGTTTATTCCATGGAATTGTAGTGTGTGTGGGTGTTGTGCATGGGAAATTGTGCCATGGAAGTGGTTCATATGCTTTTGTACAAAAAGTGGGCCACATGATGAAATGCTCATAACTTTTGATATACATATCGGATTAATGCACGGGACGCGGCGTTGGAACCACGACGCTGATACGGACAAGATGGCATGGGTTTTGGTCCGATCTGAGTCGGGTTAACAAGACCAAACTTAAGGATAACCACAAACACTACCCGAAGGTTGTGGGTCGCCGGAATTTGACCGGTAGGACTGCATGACTAAAATGAACGAGATGCATACTCACACACACTCATGTACACATGCGAATTCAGGTCAGGTCTTACACCAGGTTTTGAAAGAACTCTCACCCTTGTAAAAATGAAGATTGTATTGTTCAAAGATTGTTTGTAACACCCTGGTTCTCGAAACCCGAGTACACTACTCGTTTTCCAAAAACCTAAAAGTTAACCTTTAACGGTGGCTCAAATTTCATGTACATTTTTTCTCTTTATTAGAGTTAGTAATTTAGCGGAATAAAAACCAATCAAGTATAAGAGGGAGTCCAAATACACATAACCAAAATTTCAAGTGGTCACCCAAAAACTTACACAAATAAATGTTTAAAGTTTTTACAATACATAACGGTACAAATTAAATCAGGAATAGAGGGTCGCAAGATCGTCTGGCTCCTCCTATTCCACATGAACACTAGCATATCCATCCTCTGCATCTCCTGCATACTGATTATGGTTTGATAGCGTCAAAGGCTATCACAGTGAGGTATAATCCCTGAGATTTATTGTATCATCAAGATAATTAAGCATAGTTGTCAAGAACAGTATATAACAAATATTTCGCAATGATTATCATAGTAATCAGATAAGGTTCATCATATACGTATTCATTAAATAAATTCTACAAAGATAATCTTAGTTAAATGCATGGGTGCATGCACATACTCACAGACCTGGGGTTGCACATACTGCTGGCAAAAAGTCGTTCAAGGAGAACTTGCCACCCGAAAAATATTATGCAACAAGGACACCCAAGGTGAATTAGTGTCCTACAAAAGTACACATAGGTACGCCCTAAGGAGCACTAAACATCCAAAAAATCCATGTGAAAAGGACAACCCATAGTGGTAAGAATACACGTGATACAAACTTAGGATCACCCGGTAAAATACTCTATGGTACAACCCATAGTGACTCAAGAAACTCTGTGTCTTACATCGACCACCCGGTAAAGTCCGTATGCCATGAAAATGCATGATTAGCCCAACCATTATTATTTCAATTTCAAACAACCATTTTTAGAAAGCTCAAATGTCACTATGGGGGGATCATCACCCAGTATAGGCCAACAGCTCGGGCATGGTGTCCCATACCACCATCACCAGCTCATGAGACTTTTCAATAGGATGTTTAAAGGTAACCTCTTCAACTAGTGGACAAACATAGTTTAATGAGTGGAACTTACTATCGTAAGGTTATACAAAAATGATCCATCAAAGCTACATAGGGCAAAACAGTCCATCCCAAGGATGTGATAAAAAGGGGTTATCCCAAAAAAGCGATAAAGGTATAAGCAATCCACTAGATGGTAAGTCCACAACAAAGAATTTCCATTTAATCTATCAGTCAGAATGGCCACTAGTTCGAAGACTTTCGAAAACACCACAAAGTAACCACAAGTAGTGAAACAAGCCACATACAATATCAATAGCAGTTATCCATATAAGATGCTTCATTTGAACTAGGATAGAAATATTTGCGATCCATAGCGTGTTCAGATACTTGAATATAAATACAATCACCAATCATTTATGAAGAATTCACTCAAGTATTAAACTTGCATTCATTACATTTCGACTGAATATTAAATTAAGCAATTGATGAAATAAATGAACTAAGTTAATTATCATGTAGAAAAGCTTGAAGGTAATCCTCACCTCTCAAGTCAGGTCCACTTTTCAACTCTTATTAGAATTCACGTGCACCCTTTAGGATCGAATCCTATCATGAATTTCCAAATTGTATAGTTAGGTCCGAGTTTACACACTATCTATGGTTAAGATCATAACCTAGGTTTTGTATTACTTAGGTTTAGCTCTAGGGATTTGGTCTAGGCTTAGATTTTAGGATTTGAACTATAATTAATATATAATTAAGCACAATGTAAATAATATGGGTTACTATAAAATAATTATTATCATAATGATATAATTAATATTAACTAACATGGTAATAATAATCATACGATAGTAATAAATATTAATATTTTAGAATGATAAATGAAATACTAATATTTAATCATTGAAATTTTATTCATAATAACTAGTATTAGCATAAATAGTTCACTAATGGCTAATCGTTTAATAATCATAATAATTATAGTAATGACAATTAATGGCAAATCAGAATTCTAATTTGGGGAAGACAAGTTGACTCACATCAGCCGACTCAGTAGCTTGACTCGGCGATGGCATCACTCTCATTCCTTTCTCTTCTCTTCTCTTTCCTTTTTCTTCTTTCTTCTTCTTTCTTTTTTCTCTCTGCTTGGTCCAACAGTTTTCTAGATTCAGCTAAACTTGATTCGACTCGCCTAAAAACCCAGTGAGTCGACTCGGTTCGACTTCTTCCTCTCTCTATCACTTCTTTTCTTCCTTCTGTACAATAAATTCTTCTATTTTTCCTTCTCTTCTTCTTCCATCTCTAGTGGTCCAAAAAACGGATGTCAGACTAGCTGGACTCGGCCTGGAACTTGGCCTGACTCGGCCCTAAACTTGGCTCGAATCGGGCACGAGTTCGGCAGCGAGCTGCAGCCCTCCGGTCGTCTCTTCTATACTCCCTTCTTCCTCTGTCTCCTTTTCTTCTATTTCCTTTCTTCCTTCTCTACTTCTTTCACATGTAGCAGCTGAACTCTACATACTCGATCAACTCAGATTGTGACTCAGAGGAGAACCTGACCAGATCTGAGTCATCTGGTGCGGTAGCTCAATGCGGCATGAATGGAAGCATCTCTCACTCTTTCTCTCTTTCCTTTCCTTTATCTTTGCTTCTCTTAATCCCATCCAGACAGCATCTGATCTTGACCAGGCCGTACCCAACTCGCCTGAACTCGAACCAGACATGAGACTCGTTTGAGTCACCTAAGGTAGTAAGAAATGACGCCTTTCCTTTTCTCTTTCTGGTTTTCCGTTACTGGAAAAGGTTGCCCTAAATGGAAACCTTTTATAGAGTGTATTAATCCTCTTCTAGAGGATTTGAGTGCTAACTAATCTTTAGATTAGTTGCGGTTAGATCGGAATGATTAACAGACAACACACCCATCTCAATTAAGGTGTGGCTCAAACTAGCTTGCATAGTTGTAATCTAACATTACAAATGATGTTCTGGTAACATGACCCACCAGGTTAACGTCTCAGATTATCGTAAATGGCCCCCAACCAGGAGGAGAAGATGATCTAGCCGTTAATGGCAGATCATCAACGAAGGGTTATTCCTTGGCTTTCTTTCGTGTGAATGGTGTGGATTTGATCCTAGAATGCTGTGGGACCCACCACTTATCATAACATTCTACCAAACTCGGTGTGTTCCATGCTTTTCGGCCACGGGCAACCTTCTTGCAACAAGGAGATCTCGTGTGAGATCTCCCAACCGTTGTGAGTGAGGTTATGAGAACGCCCTAAGATTAACGTCTAAGATAACTGCAGAGGATTTTAAAGGAAAAGAATTATCACGCCCAGGACTTGGTGACCGGACTCACAAGGAACCCGATAGCCGGTTCCAGCCACAACAGCCTCCGTAGTACCCCATTATGGGCTCCTGACACAGGTTCCAATCCTGGGATCCTATATGGAGGATTTCCATAACATAAATCTAATCCAATAAGAGCATACCCAAGATCATAACATAGTACTCTCATAAAGTAACCATAGGGACACATTGCAAAATCCACTAGAAATTTAAACTTCTATAGGTACATAAGGCTTAAAGGGAAATACATAAGATAAGAAAGGAAGAGAGAGGTCTGCAACGGGTCCTCAGCACGCACCAATCCAATGCTCCACCGCTACTGCGATGACCTAGGATCTCCTGCACGCATCAATCATGCATAAGCTTATAGAAAGCTTAGAGGGTGGTCTAAGTGTGTGATAACGCTGCTAAGAAGAATATACATAATGCAGCAGGAACCACGAACAATACCAATGCTGCTAGCCATACCGAGGCTTAGCTATGAATGTAGTAAGCTGTACCAAGGCTATGCAATGCAATACATGAGTACTGAGCGCCATACTAAGGTGGTGCAACATAAGGCTGATGCAGCCGATTCAAATGCAATGCGAAATATGCCAGTCCTCGTCCACATATCAAGTATAGTTCCACCATAAGGAAACCACTGGGTCAAGTACACTACTGGCTGACTGCGACTCTCCAAGACCCGCACAGTCAAGTGAGCATAAGAGACCTCACTACCTGCCTGTGGACAGCCAATCACCAGCAAGGCTCGACGGTAGTGAACCCATTTCACAAGCTGGTTAAATTCAACCTAGCTATGCCCCCTCACTCAGGCGGGTAAGGCCAAACCCCATCTCAACCGACATCGCGACAGTGGGAGACGCGGCCTAATGGTATAAGGCACTCAGGCGCTCATGATTTTCACTCGGTCTCAGTGCCTGATACCATGAAGGTTTAGAGGCTTTAACCCAAGGACATCCTACGTGCCCTAAATGCTCAAGAGGTATTTCTAGTATCCAATAATGGTCATCCACGATGTACCAGTGGAGGCATCGGCCCTGATGAAGCAAGGGCGAATAATAACATGCAATACAATGCCAGATGTATGAATCACGTTACCAATCATGCATCATCCCCAAGCATCCAACGTGCTCAAGAGGGGAATTCCATCCCTCTAGGAAGCTATCATATAATTCTCAATGGCACAACCATGACCACACACACAGTGTCAACCAAACATATAATGATGTACATGGGTCATGAAGATGAATCTAGACGTGCCATGTGGCGATGTACAATGTAGTACACTCCTATCCAAGAAGGGACCAAGTCTAGGTACTCAGACGAATTTCCATAAGGAATTAACCTCTAGTGGGGGCCTAATAACCTGAGGGTAACCCACAAGACTTAAGCATACAAAGTTATGGGCCTAAATGACATAGATGGGCCTAACAAGAGTCTAAGGTGGGCATTCAACCACACTTAGAAGGAAATGGGCCTAGAGGGGTCCATAATGGGGACATTCAACCACCATTTTCCCAAAAGGCATAACCAACAACAAGCCATATAGATACAAAGCCCAAGGCCCACATTCAAGCCACATACATGAATCCTACATAAAGGGCCATAAGGAAAATAGTCTAATCTACATACAACAATATGGGCTAAAAAGGAAATCATGGCCTAAAAACAAAACTACCAAATCCATGCATTATGTTGGACTAAATGGGTAGCCCATGAACCCAAGTACATGGCCCAAAATCATGTTTAAGTTGGGTAAAATGGGCCTAACAACATCAACCTAAGAACTGGTAATATAAGTGGGAAATCAAGGGCCTAATTTCACCCATAACTTAACCCATAAGTCCAACAAAATAGTGGAAAACAACCCATGCATAAGGCTGGGCCAAGTTGGACGTCCAAGCCCAATCTGGGCCCACCGGATGTCTCAAAAACCTGATCTAGTTGGGGTTCACATATGATCACTAAAGATGGCCCAAATGCACTAATTAAGCCCAAAAAAATCCTAATAATATAGACATGTAACATTCACACAAGTTCTCAATATGGTGGGCCCCACATCCAATAAAATTTTAGCCTCAAGCAATGTACATTTAAGGCCTATTGCTGGAATTTCAGCCCGCCTAACTTCCTGGGCCTACTGAAGTCCAGAAATGGGTCAAACCATGTGGAAAATAATTTCATGATGGCTAACAACACTCATGGGGGCCTCACCAGATGGAGAATGGTGTACATCACAGAAAATCAAGTGGGCCTGCTGCTGGACTGTAGGTCCAGCAGCAGCCCAAAGCAGTGGGCGTCGCCATGGGTGGGCAGTCCAAGGCCTGGACGGCCAGCCCATGCTGGACGTCAACCCAGCTGGACGTCCAACAGGGCTGTTGTCCTAACCCTGTGGCCCTAAAAATCATGGCCTTGTGGGCCCTAGAAACATCAGAGGTGGGCCTCAATAATTCATACAGAAAGCCCAAAAACTTCTGCAATAACAAAAAAGGACAACAAGGTTCTGAAAAATCTGCTACTACATGCTGCTGTCCTCAACTTGAGCACTCCATTAGAGTGGGTCCAGGGCCTCTAAAAATTTGAAAAATACGGGGCCAAGATCCCCTAACATGTATACATCAAGATGGAGTCCAGAAAGTGTCTCACTGATGCTAGAAAAATTTGTGAATTTTAGTTTCCAACAGACTATATTGCTGGACTGTTAGACAAAAATCTGGCTGTCCAACCATTTGGCTCACTCTTTTGGATGCCCAAATAAGGTCGGATGAAGATGAAAAGTGGCATGCATATAGGTGGGGTCCACACCTTTAAGAAAAACATATCAAATGGGACCAAACACCCCACCAAACACCCTAAAATCTAAGCTCAAGTCAGTCCAAAAATCTATCCAGAAAGTTTCTGGACAGCAACATATTGCTGAAATAAAATAATTATAATCACCACTAAAAGGGGAGATCATCCCTTAAAAATTGTGGTGCGGACCACCTCAGTGGGCCCCACAAACATCCAGACCATTCCCTTCAATAAATACCATTTGCATGTGCCCTTTTTTGGTACATTTAGGGCCCCAACATCCAAGGGTGGACTGTCAAAGACGTCCTCCCTCCTTGGACGGTCTGGATGGTTCCGGGCTGCAAGGTGAGCCACACACATCTTGATTACAGAGATATAAGCAAGGAAAATAAGAATATCCGGCGACAAGGGAAGGGGCTCCACTACATTGAGGCCCTTCCCTTCATCACACAATCACACACATCCACTATTACAAGATTACAAGGATTTACATGATCATAAGACTTCCTACTCAAGATCTATACTGGAGATGCCATCTCCACCAAGGATCAAGGGTCTAGATGACCCAAGGATCCTTGATCAAAGAAAGAAAATCATGTAGGGGTCCATGGAGAATGGCCCCCTGCATGGATCATGCATGCACAAAGGATGGGCTATAAGCCACATCCGTGAAGACATGGGGGCCACCACCATCATTTGATGGGCCCCACAAGCTTCAAAATGAAAGAAATTGGAAGAATAACTAAGAAATCAAGAAATCTGAAATGTTATCTACATGCACACCCACCTTAATGATCTATCTTCAAACCTCCACCACTATGATCCTCTAGCTCTAAGGAAGGGGTTTCTAAGGTGGAGATGGGTTATGATGGTTGGATTTAAGGAGATTTGAGAGAGTAGGGGCTGGAGAAATGGAGAGGGTGGGAACGTTGGAGGGGTTCTCGCAAGAGAGAAGAGAAAGAGAAGTGAAAGAGAAATGGGATTGCTAGGGAGATGTAGCCAAGATGAATGATTAGTTTCTCTAAAAGTGGCTAGTCATAATGGCCTAGATACGAGAAATGCAATGATGGGCATGGGAGAAGCAACCCATGCTTGCTAGGGGCTAGGCTATAGGGTAGGCTTTCTAGAAAGTTATGCCTAGGGATGACATCATCATGCATGGAGAAACGTACAATGCTAGGGTGGGTCTCACCAATCACACATCAATGGTCCAAAAAGATCGCGACCCATAACTTATGATGTACATGTCGGATCCATGCACGAGACGCGGTGTTGGAACCGCGGCGCCGACACGGTCGTAATGGCATAGGTTTCGAGTCGATTCGAGTCAGGTCGGCGTAACCGGACTTAAGGATGATCACAAACACTATCCATAGGTCATGGGTCGCTGGGATTCGACCGGTAGGACTACAAGACCTAGAGGAATGAGATGCACACTCGGGGTAGGGTATTACAAGAATGGCTGGGATTGTGCTAGCATTCAAATAGAAAATATTCCATTCGACCTCTTTTGCTGCTACGAAAACCCTAAGAAGGAATGAAGGGCTGGGATTTTCTGAGTTGGATGGCCCAAATTGTGAGAGCCCTCTCATATACGAATCGCTAGCCTGGCAGCCACGGAAGATTTCCATTTTCAGAAATAAGTCGTGCACATCATTCAGTTTACGCTAGATTTCGTGTGCACACAGGTGCATAGTGACGGTTCTGAAAGATGGATTTTGGTCAGTTTCGAGAGCTTGTCAAGATGGACGGTTTGGATCATTGCAATAGTCCATGATGGAAGGCCACAAATCAATCAAAGGGACACTGCCTGTCACTAGCAAAAATGAAGGAAAGAGAGGGAATTCTCTCTCATTTTTTTTTATAAAAAAATTCATTGGTCAACAACTATTTGACCGTGTTGACGGTCTAGTGCGCCGCGGGTGCACCGCCCTTAGTGCACACACACTAATGTGGGGTCCACCGTGATGTAATTGACAAATCCACTCCGACAATTCGATACTATGGGTCCAATAAGGACCATTGGCCAGCAATCGGGCAGATCCAAAACTCAGTGGGCCATATAACAAAGATTTGTATGTCCATATGACAATATTAAATGATCTATCTGTTGGATTATTATCAAGTGTGACCTAATCCAAGCTTAAAGAGTCTTAGGGTGATGTTAAGCAATCCCACAATTGGACGACTTTAAGGCTTGATTATCAATAGTAGGGTTTTCCTGGTCTAGTTTGAGTTAGATTTTGCAGTTAATCAAATAGTTTACTTATGGGTTTAAGTTATGATTGAGTGTGGATTATACATTTTAGTTATTGTGGCCTAATGAATGATGGGTGTGATGATCCATACTAAGGATCAATGGTTAAAGTGGGTAGATTGTGAATTATTTATGATGGTGAACAATATAGGTTAGGTGTGAAACTTCACACAAACATGCTCATTTAGATTATAATGGTAACACCTGAGTACTGAAAAGTACAGGGTGTTACATTGTTGGTCCAGCTCAACAACTTCCCCTTTAGTTTCTACTATCCGTCTAATCACTCGTTTTCTTACCTATGGATTGGTATTCCCACAATCCATATTCAGATAGCTCAGTTAGTAGGACTACTAATGGATACCATTTTTCTATGTTGATGAGGACCATTTTCCTATGCAACTCTATATCTACCTGGAATGTGATCTGCTCATCCTGCAATCGGAAAGTCAATAGAAAGCTAGTTATGTGAGTATGGATATTTCCACCCTAGGTCAGTGGTGTGTGGTACACCAACCAATCAGCTTCCCCACTTGCTTAGGAGAACGTCAGAAGGGAAGCAATGGACCCCTCCATGATCATCACCTATCACAAAAATCAGCTCGGTCCCCTCATCAGTTTTGTCATGCCATCGTCAAGATGGGTGATCTTTTCGATGGGCCCCGCCTTCTTACATAGACTAGATGTCCTGTACAAGTGACATGTTAGCTGGAAGATGAAGCTTTATGAGAAATAGCGTGCAACCCATTCGTTGTATGTGATTCTATCATCTTCCGTTAGTGGTGTTGTAAAGTAACTGCTTTGTACGAAAATAAAGCTCGACCGTCAAAATTGTAGCGCTAATCTCCTCACATGTGCCACTGATGTATGACTATGCAGGCCATCCAAATTGTGGGTCCCACTGTGGGCTGAACATATCTCTGGAATCACACTGATCAAGAAATCGCAACCATCTAATTAATGACTATCAAATGAATGGTTAAAAATAAATTATTGAGCAATCCAAATTCGATGGGTAAAAAACCAAATGGTTATTTTATCTCTTAGAAAAACTTTAGTACCATGCACTAGGTCCCCACCGGGGTTACCTTCAATGTGTGGGGAGAATGGCTTGACTTGACGTGCATGAAATCCAATCCATCCACAACGGACACCACCTCTGGGCCTTGATGCCAAGATTAGAAAGATTCAACACTTAGGTGTAGGGTTGGACATCGAGCTGAGTCGAGTTGAGGTGGGCTAAGCTCGACTTAACTCGTCCGTGCTCTCCTCGAGCCCGAGCTTAACATTGGAGCTTGGCTTGTTTGCCAAAACTTTCGAAGCGAGATCGAGGTGAGCTAGTGGATCGAGTCGAGCATGCTCCACCTCAATTTATTATATTTTTTACTATAAATACAAATTAAAAGTCAACAATATTAAGTCTAAAATGTTCCACATGCGACAACATTAAGAAATTTTTTTTTTTCATGTATACTATGTAGATACCACAACATCAAGTCCAAAAAGTGAAAATATATTACAAAATATAAAAGCTTAATTTTTTTAAAGTATACATTCCTTCATATAGTTTTAGATGCATTCTCGTCTTCACTTTCATTCTTATCCTTGTACTCCTCAATATCGAAACTGCCACCGCCCCAAACTGGATGCAACCAATCTTGCGTACATATCAGTGCTTCAACTGTTCTCAAACTGAGTGAACTTCAATACTTGCCAATAACCCTTCTCCCCGTGCTAAAAGTTGATTCTGATGCCATGGTCGAAATTAGAATTGATAATTTGTCTCGTGCCATTACCAAAAGTCTAGGATATTCACGAGCTCTCGACTTCTACCACTGCAAAATATCAAAATCATCTTCTTGTAACCTTATGACCGGCTCTTTTAGATACTTCTCCACTTCTAATTCAGTTTTATGTTATGTGTTTCCATTTCTTCTTCGTTTAAAAAAGACATAAAGTTACAAAGTCGCTTTCCTCTAGTAGAATACTACCCATAGATTGAGAAGTATTGTATTGAATGTTGCGGCTAAAGTATAAACATATGAAGTGAACAACTCTTCAACTGCAGCATGAATAATGGTGGTCTTCATGAAACTCTTTCAGAACTAGAATAAAGTAATCTGAAAGCATACCTAACTATTACCATCTTGTACTGTGGATCCATAACAACTGTAATGGCCATTAACAAATGACAGTCAGCGCAATACTTATCGAATTTCATTTACATTCGTAGAGCCATCACTTGTAAAAAATCCAAACACTCATCAACACACTTTTTTAGAGCATCCATAATGAAAATAATTTATGGAAGAAACTGATTTGCGGTAGGATACTTATTCTTAGAAAAAATCTTTTTGCAATCTTAAAAAACTTTGAGAAACTGATGAACATGTTCAACTTTTGTGTAGTCTTCATCATTAGTATGTATGTGTACATATTATCATCGTCGCAAGTTCAGGGAATGCAACTTTAAATTCTAAAGAAGTATTTAATATTTTATAAGTTGAATTTCAGCACGTGGAAACATCCAACTTTAACTTTAACTGGTTTTTAGATTTCGAATCTAAATGTTAGATTATATTATTCCATGTACTCAGTCTTGAAGGTGACCCCCTTATATATTTAACGATATCTCGTATGTTGGCGATTGTGAAGTCAATTATTTTTAGCCCTTCTTGTACAATCAAGTTTAGTATGTGGGCACAACATCTGACTTGCAATATTTTACCCTCAAAGAATAAATTTTGGGCTACCTTGAATTGATTATGTAAGAAAGAAACTAAAGTGTCATTAGAAGATGCATTATCTAAAGTTATTAAAGAGATTTTCTTTTCGATGCCCCACTCAAGAAGACAATTGTAAATGTAGTCCGACATTACCACATCAGTATAAGGAGGATGAACGTAGCAAAAGTTTATAATATTCTTTTGAAGTTTCCAATATGCATCAACGAAGTGTGCGGTTAATGACGTATATCTCTGTCTTTGATTCGATGTCGTCCACATATCCGAAGTCAAACTTATTCTTGGTATAGATGCTAAAATAGCTTTCAAGTTTACTTTCTCAATTGCATATATCTTCATGCACTTTATTTTCACGGTAAGATGAGAGGCCTTCTCACATTTGGGATTAAGGAATTTATAAAATTTCATAAAAACTTTACTTTCTACCATACTAAACGGCTTCTCAGTAACCATCACTAATCTTTCATACTACTCTTTCAGCTTTTCTGGATCATATTTATAAGTGGAGAGTGTAGATTGAGAGTCGTCATTTTTAGAAGCATTAAATTAAAGCATCTGCTAGACTTCACCTGTCGATGTTTTTGGTCTCTTCACACATTTATCAAGATGCCTCTGATAATGAGTAGTAGAAGAATTATAATGTCTGTCGTAAAGAGTTTTGTAATACTTGCATCTAATCTTAACCGAACAACAATCTGGTAGCGTGATCTCATCAAAAAATCTCATATCGCTGATCTTTTTTTTTTCCTTTCACTGAACTTGAAGTTGTTTCAACTTTATTTTCTAATATGTCTCCCTCCACAATAATAGGAGATGTAACTGACGCACCGACATTAGGGGTACTTGGATTTTCCTCACTAGTCATTTATAAATTAAAAGATAACAAGGATAAGGTAAGACCATGGCTTTTACAGGTTGAAGTAATCAGTCAATCACATTATATGTATATATAAATATATATTACAAATAATATCGGGCTCCTCCATAAACTACAAGACATAAGTGTCTCAAATAGTCCCCTAATAAATAAATCCACTGAGGTACATGCATATACATAACTATAGATTATCCTTAATTGTTTCAAATTTTGTTAAGTAATTGTCTCTAAATATCTCATTCATTCTTACTTGTCTTTATCTAGAGGTGCTAATTGTCTCTATCCCATTCGGTAACATATCATGTACTGTCCTCAAATAGTTCACATGCGAGCCGAAATTTCGGCAGCACCTTCCCATATTTAATATTAATTAGTTGGCACATGTAATCCATTACACATGATTAGAGGAAATCAATTAGTAAAGAACCACATATCCGGAGAAAATATAGAGAGATACTACCAAAATTTTAATTACATGTAAACTAAAAATGAGGACAACCTAAGTACATGGTATGCTATCGAACTGTTCAAAATGGGATAATTTAGGAATCCATAAAAACAAACATTTTTAGTCGAATGACAGTACTTGTTTAATATAAATTCCTAAATTGTGAGATATATTGCTAAACCATTATGCCTAAATACTAATTAAAAACATCAGTTAACAAAGAATCATAGTATAAACATTTAAAGAACAAATATCTAAATATAGAAAAAAAAGAAAGATAATGATTTAAATGTAAGTTAAGTAACTTAAGTTAGTGCATTTATAGTAGGAAAGTTAAGTCAATGTATTTACTCACTATATAACTACAAGTTTATAAGTAAAAAAGTTAATACATCTTTCATAATTTTAATATTCTCCTGAACTGGGATAAAATCCATCATTTTCGTCGTTCGTGCTCGAGTTAGTGGTATATTCTCCATGATGCTCATTAACATCACCTGAATCAAAAGGTGGGGAGACTTTTCTATCATGTTCTTGTATAGATTCAACTAGCCTTTTCAATTTTTTTTATTAGATGATTTATACGGAGTACCTAAGATCTTATAGAATGAAGCAAGTTTGGAAATAAACTTCGATGGCTTCTTGTTAGTCGAGCTCGGCCCTACTTCGACTTCATGTTGTCGAGGAGGATATCATTGATATCTAGATGCTTTTGCCTCTTCCTTACTTAACATCAAGGTTATTTTTAATTGCCCTTCTTCCAAAGTTATTAATCTAGCTTCCTTCTCCTCTTCCTTTTCCCTACCAATTCTCTTCACTCTTTCTATTTCAGATTTTTCATGGTATATCTTGTGGCTAGTTGTATTCAGTGTGTGGGTGGAAGGCTTCTTGTTGGAGTCTACAAGTGTAAGGCCCGTATCCTAGTCCGTACCATTCCTCAGACTCCCGCGATCCTCCTCGTCGAATTTCGGTGACCCGCAACCTATAACCGGCTTTTGTGCATGACCCTAAGTCGCATCTTGTATATCTGAGTCGACTCGACCTGAGACTTGTACCCTAATAACCGCATCGTCACCACTATTCCAACACCACATCTTGCGCA
Source organism: Magnolia officinalis (assembly GCA_021015155.1). NCBI lineage: Eukaryota > Viridiplantae > Streptophyta > Magnoliopsida > Magnoliales > Magnoliaceae > Magnolia > Magnolia officinalis. Next base: position 2,432 of record JAJHSJ010001218.1, on the reverse strand, counting down.
CCGATGCGATACCCATGTCAGGAGTTGTGGGTCCACGTATATTTCGAGGAAATGCCGCGTGTTGCAAATTCTGAGAGAATCTCTACAACCCATCACATCAATCAATCAATCACAAGTCAAGTACCAACCCATATCCTACCCATCCCTCTCTCACCCAAAAGTCAACAACACCCATACCTTTCCATCCCATCTCTTACACAACACCACTCCACCCATCACTCATACATCACTTACCCATCCCCTTTCATCCCATCACCTCTCTCTCTCTCTCTCAATCCATTTCCCAAGCAAACCAAGAGAGAGTAATTGTCCAAGCTCTTCCCAAAGAGAGCCAAGTGTGACCCACTCCCTACCACCCAATCTCCCATCCTAGCCATCCATACTTCATTAACCTCCATCAAAGAGAGAGCTTAGGAGCTTAGCATTCTAAGAGGCCAAGAAGGAGCGAAATCGTTGGGTGTTCATAGTGCTAGATTTTGATTTTGATTTAGGGTCCACATGATTTTTGGGGCTAATCTTGATGTATGCATTGTAATTGCTTGAGGAGCTCATAATGGCGGAGCTCCTCCGCTACACGTCTCTCTCTTTCTCCCTTTCTCCCCTTTTCTCATTTTTTATGATGATGATGAGTGTGGCCCGCTTAATGTGATCAGCAATTCTGGACGGTCCAGATTTTCTGGACATCCAGTGAATGGGACCCACCTTGCTGCCCATTTTTGGGTCAGCAGGATGAAAGGAAAACACCAATATCAGTTTAATCCAATCAGGTGGGCCATGTGCGCATGGGACGCACATGTGATGCATGTGCCTTGTATCAACATCGTCCGCCCACGACAGCGACCTGCCGTGATGTATGCATTTTATACCCACGCTGCCCATTGTGGGGTCCACCTTGCAGACGTCTAGCAGCAATGCTGCCTGGACTGTTTGGGGCAGGCCACCTGTATGAAGAGAAAACACATATATCAACTTGATCTTAAAATGCTGGTGGGTCCCACACGTGTGGACCCACCTTATATTCACACTGTCCATTGGTAGGGACAGTGGGTCCCAGCAGTTATGCTGTTGTGTTGACATCAGCAAGTTCTAGAGGTCTTATCATGAGGCACATGTTATATCCCATCCCGTTCGTCCATTTTTTTTCTGGAACGTGTGGGGCTCACCCCACATGTGCAGCACGTATGGGCGGGTGGGGCCCGCCTTGATGTATATCTTCTGTATTCACACCGTCCTTCACTAGACAGTGCTGCATGGGACACACTGTGATGTATGTGCTTTGTAGCCACACCATCCATCTGTTTTATGCTGTGGACCCCATGTGATGTGGCACCGTCCATCTGCTGATCATGAGGCACGTGTTATATCCTAACCATCCATCCGCGTGGACCCCACCTTAATTCGTGGGTTGCATTTACAACCGTCCACTAGTTATGGAACCACGTGATGTACGTGTTTAATCCAACCGTCCAAGATGCCCATGTGATGTATGTGATATACATGGGATGGCCTATCTAATGGAAAATGCAGATAACAACTTAGTCTTTTGAGTGGGGTGGCCCACATGCGTGGACCCCACCTTGGTGTATGTAGTATATCCTCATCATCCATCTTCTAATAGGATTGCCAGTTGGGCAGATCCAATGGCTAGGAAGACCACCCGCTAGCAGACTTGTTTGATAGGAATTTCAAAATGCCCGCTTGGTCTTTTGAGTAGGGTGGCCCACTCACGTGGACCCCACCTTGAATTAAGTGATGTATCGATCACCGTCCACATGGAGATACCATTTTAAAGCATGGGCCCAAGCATGAGCAAGTCCAGCGCACAGTGGACCGCCAGCTAGACCCACTGTAATGTTTACTCTGGGTGGGCTTCTAGGGTTAGCCCACTTCCTGGGTGGCCCACGTCCCTGTGGGACCCACCATAATGTATGTTTTGTACCCCCTGAAGCCCATGGAGTCGGCCCATACCCAAACAGATCCACCTGTGCTGGACGGGCGTCCAGCAGCAGCTGGGTCGATCTGCCATAATGCATGTGTTTTATCCTCGCCATTTGTCCATTTTGAGGCCCAGCTGGATAGGGCCCACTCCCTCATGAGAAGCCCGTAAGTGGGCCCACCTTTTATATGTATTCCATCCAGGCTGTCCATCTGTTAGATGCCTAGCTGGGGCATGGGCGTTGATGGGGTTGGCCGTCCAGCATTAGCACACCCTGTGCATGTATTTCCTTGTGGGGCCGTTGCGATGTGTAAGGCCCACTGTGATGTTTGTTTACGGCCCAGCAACTGGCCCAATGATGATGCCCACCATGGTGTATACGCATTGTATCTATGTTTCTTCCATTCGGTGAGGCCCATTTGCTATGTGCCAGGCCCACCATGTGTTATATTGTATTCAAGCTGTCCAGCTAAGCCCATTGTGCTGGGCCACCTTG
>JAJHSJ010000809.1:0-44338 GCA_021015155.1 Magnolia officinalis | reverse complement strand
GGGAGTGAACAAGTTTTTGGCGCCGTTGCCGGGGACTGACGGCTACAATTCTCTGAAATTAATTAGTTTTAGAGTTAGTTTAAGATTAAGATTTTACTAACTTTAGTTTTACATTTCTATTGATTCCTAAAACTAACCTGTTTCCTGTTTTGTAGGAGCCTAACATCACTTCTAATTTGGTAATTCCATTCAATTTTTCTACTTGTTTCTATTTTTAGAAGTACGGTTTTAGTTTTAGAAATTTTCTAATTCTAAGCTTTCCTTTGTTCTATTCTCTAATTTTAGAAATTTAGATTATTCTTTTAAGTAACTTTCTAGTATTATTTTTAATTTTAGAAAACTAACTTAGCTTCTAGGTTTAGTAGACTTTCCTTTTTAGAAACTTTCTAATTCTAGAACTTTTCCCTTTAGAAACTAACTTTCTATTTTTAGAAATTAACGTGTTTTGTTTTGTTTTGCAGGATTCTAACATAGGAACGTCCAACCTGGTAACTTCTTTCTAATTCTTTCTCTTTCTATTTCTAGATCTCTTATTGTTGTGGGAATATTTTTTTGTTATTCTAGGATTAGACTCAGAATTAGGGGTCACCATAGAAGCTTGGGTACGTGTCTATGCTGAGATGGATAAGCAGTTTTGGGGAATGCCTGAGGGTTTTGGAATTCAACGTATACCTCTAGATTTTTCTCCATCTAGAACCGACATTGAGATCGACTCATCGGGGAATTGAACCATATGCTCATTAATGGAATTCAACTCCTCATTCCAAATTCCAGATTTTTTCAAAAGCGAGTGAGGATCACTTACCTCGCATTGTATTTCTGGATTGGATTGTAGTTGGGATGAGCGAGCTTCCTCTATCCTATCGAAGCGCGAATTGAGTGCTTCCATTGCTTTTCTAATTTCCGCAAGACACTCCATATTATGCTGAAATGAGTTCTCTTGGATCGTTTATGGTTGATTCTCAAAGGTAGGGTATCCAAGAGAATAATCATTACAACATGTTGTTGGTTCATCTTCCCAGTTTTGATGGCCCCACTAGTTATAGTCATACTGATCATACATGGGAGAATATGATGGGTGATAATAATCCTCATACCCATAATTATGATCGTATACAGACCTATTAACCAATGGAGCATAACGTTCTAGTCGGTTCTCAATGTCGGTTCTAGACTGTTCAAAAGAATGGTGGAGATACATGGGTGTCTTTCAAATACAGTGATGATGACACACCTTCCTTACATGACACACAGGATTTCAATGATGAGGTAGAAATTAGTTTATTCGAACCTCAACCCAATTTAGAAAGAAAAGGTGAGGGAAGCGATTCCATCCCAAGAGTTCACTGCACGTATTAGACAATGATGTGTATTGGGATGATGGTCATGAACGTGCAGCCCGAATTCCCCTAGAATCAGTCTTAAGTTCAGTCCAAGTCAATGATCAAGAGGTACATGAAGTGAGCGGTCATAATGAGTTACTCCCCTCACCTGACATGTATGATTTAAAAGTGGAGGATGAGCCCCTTACAACCGACCCTTCTAACTCTTGTGCAACATGTTTGGACCACTCCTCTGAATCGAATGATGATATGACTCAGGAGAAGGACGAATTGCTCACTACGACCCTGGAATTTGAAACCACTCAATTGAGGCAACCATCTGAGCTGTACACGTTTTGACAATACGCCTCGAGTGAGTAGTTTCAATGAACAGAGTGATCACATCGATGTTTCCCCTATTGATTTTCAATCTGTCTATGTAGGAATAGAGCAAGAGAGCGTACATCCATCCACTATCGAGAATGATGGATTCCTTGGGCAGATCATCATGAGCTCCAATATGGAAAATAAGGCACACTCAGTTGAACTTCCCAACTCTTGGGATTGCTTGGCACACTTTACAAATTCAAACGATCCCATATTAAAAGATAGATTGGATGTCTTGTAATACGACATCTCGGTAGTCATCACTGACCGAGAGAACCCTTATTTTGAAGCCCCTTCTTCTCCTGATCTTAAACGTCTACCATTAAAGGAGAAGGAGCTGAAAATTAAACCGAAGTTTGACACTTCAGAATGTGTTGAGGCTACATCACTTCTTGCGAAGTTTTCTAAACTTTATCTACTTGTAGTTCTGATTCATCATGGGATACTAACGTTGAAACTTCTTTTGTCACAGGTGAATCGTATATACTCTGGATACCTCAAGCAATTCAATGAAAAATTTCTTATAAGGTACATAAGTCTCTCTGGAAAGTCGTGCTCTAGGGCGCCAAGCCTATTGTAAAAAGGGCTTTTGGATGATCTTGTTGAGGGAACTTACGAAACTTATCAAGATACTGGCCAGAAGAGGAACCTTGCACATGATTGAGTAGTTTTTTCCCGATTTCATAGGACTAGGGTAGTTTGCTTTATTTTGTTCTAGGTTAGATGGTTTTATGTCATTAGGTTAGTTTGCTTCCTGCATTGCTTAGGATAGTTTGCTTTCATGTCTTCACTCTCGTGCTTACCGGTTCATACTGATCTCTTGAAAAGTCTCACTCTTGATTCGTTATCCAGGTATTATCTTTCCATTACTTTTCCTTTACTTTCGTTGTCCCATGGGCATTGCATGTTATATCTTTACATTGAGGACAATGTAGATTTTTTGGGGGTGGGAGATTAGGTTACCTAATCGGTGTTTTCTTGGTCTTGAACAAAAATTGTGAAAAATTTAAATTTTTATGGAAATTCTTGTGAATTTGAAGTGATTTGACGGTCCTCTTGGATTTAAAATTACAAGATATGTGATATTGGTAATTTATGAATCTTAGATTCAGTTGTTTGTTAGATTTCACAGTTAAGTTCGAGTTGTTAATCCATGATTAGAAGTTTTAAACATTGACTGAGTCATGATTTCACATACCACATCTCGCTTATGCATTGAGGTTTCATTTCAATATTGAAGGATTGACTTGGTAATCAGTAAGCATGAAAGGAACCAACCAAAGAAATTTGTCCATCCTGTTCAATAAGAAGAATGAAAGAGAAAAAAAAAAAAAAAAAAAAAGTACCCAGCTACAAGATATCTGCCCGCAGAAAGGGTTGGGCGAACGAACTTCACCATGGGTTTTCTCCCCATAGGTGTAGATTTGATTCCCCATGGTTGACATTTGGAATAAATCGGGCAATTTATCTTCACCATAGGTTTGCTCCCTATACGTGAGGATTTGATTCCCCTTCTTGGCGTTTCTTTTAATAAAAAAAATCAACAGCTGGAAGAATGAAAAGATGATCTGTGAGGCAAGTTTTGGTTTAAGTTTTGGTTATCATGAATTCTCTTGTTAGTTACCAATGATAGAGAAGTGAATTTTAATGATGATAAGCCAAAATTACACTATACACTCATGGTACTCAATGTTAAAATTGTTCTAATTAAAGGATTAATATTTTGAACTTGATTATGAAGTTTACCGTGCGCTGGAGTTCAGGAGAAAGAAATAACCAACATTCATGAATCTTTGCATTTTCGCATCTCGATTCTTTTCATCATTCACTCAAGTTTACAGGAATTATCCCGTATTTCTGAAATTATTTTTCGCATACTTTGCTCGGGACTAGCAAAATGCTAGTTGGGGGTTGTGTTGAGGGTCAAATATTGCATATTAGACCCCAATTACTACCTGCACCAACCAGAGGGGTTCGAAGTCAAGGGCAAAGAGCATATGGTGTGTAGGCTGAGGAAGAACTTGTATGGGCTGAAACAAGCTCCACGGCAATGGTACAAGAAGTTCGACTCGTTTATGTTGAAACATGGGTATGACAGAACGGAGTCGGGCCACTATGTGTTCACGCGCAAGTTCTCAGATGGTGATTTCTTAGTTCTGCTCTTATACGTTGATGACATGTTAATCATGAAAAAAGACATCAAGAAAATCGACAGGTTAAAACAGGAGTTGAGCAAGTCTTTCGCGATGAAAAACTTGGGCCCGATTAAACAGATCCTAGGAATAGAGATAACCCATGAAAGAAGCAACAAGAAGCTCTAGCTGTCACAAGAGCAGTATATTGAGAAAGTCTTAGAGCGGTTCAATATGAATGCAGCGAAGTCGGTTAGTACTCCACTAGATGGTCACTTCAGATTGAGCGACAGGCAGTGTCCCAAGACGAAGGCAGAGGTGGAAGAGATGCAGAAGATACCCTACGCGTCAGCGGTAGGAAGTTTGATGTATGCTATGATGTGTACACGCCCAGACATAGCATATGCGGTTGGTGTTGTCAGCCGGTATCTTGCCAATCCTGCCAAAAAACATTGGGCAGCAGTAAAATGAATACTGCGATATCTAAGAGGCTCATCCAGGTTGAGCCTATGCTATGGTGACGGTAAACCTATGTTAGAGGGTTACACAGATGCAGATATGGCAGGCGACATAGACTCCAGGAAGTCTACATCGAGGTTCATGTTCACGTTTGTAGGGAGAGCGGTTTCTTGGCAGAGCAAGCTACAGAAGGTCGTAGCATTGTCGACAATAGAGGCCGAGTACATTGCAGTCACAGAGCCATGTAAAGAGATGTTTTGGATGAAGAGGTTCCTACAGGAACTTAGCCTAAAGTAGGAGGAGCACGTGGTCTATTGCAATAGTCAAAGTGCTATACACTTGAGCAAGAATCCAAGTCAGCATTCCAAGTTGAAGCACATAGAGATTTGGTATCACTGGATCAAAGATACTTTGGAACAGAAGGTGTTACAGTTTGAAAAGGTCCACACGGACGATAATGGGTCAAACATGATGACCAAGGCTTTGCTCAAGGGCAAGTTTGAGGTTTGTAGAAACCTGGCTAACTTGAAGAAGGTGGATCCCTCCTGGGTCAAAAGGGGGGAGATTTGATAGGTTTTTTTAACCCGTCGTCCACCGGTCATGAGCATTGCTCGACTGGTCGAAGGCTGGTCTCGAACAGTCGTAAGAGTCGAGCCGTGGCACGACTCAAAGTCCAGCGACTTTAGACTATTTTTCCGGGGTGCTCGACCGGTCATGAGAGGTGCTCGACCAGTCGTAGGTGGCTCTCGACCGTCGAAGGTTCGTCACGACCTGTCGAAGGTTCGCAGATTCGTTCCACGACTTTGCACGGATTTCGTGTCGCAAGTCCTTTCGCAACTAAGATGCGGAAAGGAGTTTCCTAAAACCTTAAATAGGAGGTACCTAGGGTTTTCTAGGTACGACAAGTGGGTTTCCTAAAACTTTACAAGGGATTTGCTAAAGGGTTTAGGGCTATCAAAGGTGAGAGAGAGAGGAAAAGAGAAAGAGGAAGCTTATAGAAGGGAGATTATGTTCGTGGAGGTTATCTACTGTGCAATCTATATCTCAGCGCTTCTATGTCCTCGTAATCGGTGAGATCTCTCCGTTTCTCTTTATTTCTCTCATTGTTTATCCACTCCTGTGTGAGTGAAGAAGGTTGTAACGTTCTACTTCATAGTGGATTGTTTATCTGGACGAGGTCCCGTGGTTTTTACCTCTTTGAGGGTTTTCCACATAAAAATCTCTGTGTGGTGTGTGATTGATGCATTGATTATTTTCATTACTTTATTATCCATAATTTTGGTTTGTTCTGGAGGACTAGATCCTAAGGTTTTGTGCAAGGCCCCCAACAAAATCTTATTCATTTACGAGAGGTTGATCATCCACTTTAAAAGTATTGGGTTGGTTCTCTGTTTCTATAGAGGTCACATGTATGCCACTGATGAATCTGGCAATCTGTCGCGACTTCATCTCGACCAGGCCGCCTCTTGTCGACAAACAATGGGATTTCTTTGCATAACTCATCACCAATTGGCTACCATGCTGACAATTTGGTATTGTTGAAACAATACCTTATTGTAATTGCTATGCAGGAATCGCGCACGCATCGACTGCTTCATCTGCAGTCATGTGTGAATTGGTGCCTTCATCTGTCTCATCCACGCGAGATGAAGCTATTCCCACCAAGTCGAAGCTCTACTCTTCAACTTGTAAGCCACGAGTTTAACTTTCTTCTATTCAAAAATGCCCATGTAGTCGAAGCCGCACTCAACTTCAAGTAGTCAATTGAGGAAGTCCTCAATGTGGAGTTGGTCGTTGAAGTTAAGAAGATCACTTTCATACTAAATTCTCGAGCTGTCCGATTTACCTATCATCACCTTGTCCAGGGTATTGGAGGATCATGTCATCGATCTCCTCGTCATTGGATTCCACATCCTCAAGTATGATTCTGCGATTCACCACCGACATCACCCCGCGATCCGCATGATCGTGAATTCTAACACCTACCAATGGCCAAATACAAAGTTTTCCTAAAGCCTCCGCCATGCGGTCAAGAGCAGCTTACAGCCCTTGCATAACTAGTCGATTCTCTCGCTGCGTTCGAAAGCCGTTGTAGTTAAAGGATAACTCCTTAAAGCACTATACATGAGATTGTTGCTCGATCCATCGTTAGAAGCCATCGATTCAAGAAAAAGCCTCACTCCAAAACCAAATTGACGCAGAGAAAGTTGTGATGAGGACGATCATCATCTTCTTCGAATAATAAACACCTTGAACTTATAAGACCCTCTTGAATCCACAAGAGAAATTTTTCGAATTTATTAGAAATTTAGAAATATTTATTAAAAAGCTCTCTAAAATAAACAAGATTGCATGCTTAAATAACCCTAAATAAACCCTAAGACGCAATTAGAAGTGACCTAAATAAATAAGGAAATAAAAACTGAAAATTGCGAAAGTTCCCGCCATCCGTCGATTGAATCATCGATCAATCAGAATGGTTGAAAAACATCGGAGACTAAATTAAAAAATTATGTGAGTTCTGATGGATGGGTCAATCGATCTTCTTCAGCTCCACTTAGGTTAGAAACGGGCTTGATCTACGTCCTACATAGAAGCCCATGAATTTCACAAATCCCCACCTCAAAGAGAACGCTTCGCTCGCCATAACACAGTACACGGTGGAAGTATCCTAACACAGCAGTCATCAAGCAATCAATCTATGCAGATGTGGCCCACCTAGATTAGATAGTACACCTTATACACAAACCAGAACTCTCCTAAACCACGCGGACTTCTTGGTACAGGGAGCTGGGTGACCCGACGTATACACCCAAGTGGCGCCACACAGAAGAATGCAAGGAATTAGCTCCAACCCACGTACAAGTCATGCCAGTGATGTCACACACAAGACCACAAGAAATTGCCTCGAAACCACACCATTAGTCACCGCTCTTCACCCTCCATCCTGCAATCTCATAGTATTCAGTACTTCGAAGGTCAAAGGGCTCTATAGGAAAAACAGAGAGAGAGAGAGAGAGAGAGAGAGAGAGAGAGAGAGAGAGAGAGAGAGAGAGATAGATGGAAGTATATCTGTCGAATTTGCTTGTAATAGCTGTTGTTTTGATCCTACCATGGGTTTGGAAGGTATTCAACTACGTTTGGTGGAGACCCAAAATGCTGGAGAGGGCTCTGAAGAAGCAAGGCATCCATGGCCCACCCTACAAACTCCTCTCTGGGAATATCATCGAGGACTCCAGGGCGTTGAAGGAAGCACGCTCTAAGCCCATGGACCTGTCTCACCAGATCCTACCACGTGTCGTTCCCTTCTATTTTCAGACGGTGAAGAATTACGGTATTTGTTTTTTTTTTTTTTTTTTTTTTTTTTTTTTTTTGGAGTTTCAGTTCTGTGAGTAGATTTTGGTAAGAGGACTAATCACATATACATGCAAAAGGTACTACAAGTTGTGGTACTGAACCATCTTTCCCAGCAACATGACACTTGTATAGGAAATCAGAGCCATTAAAACGTTGGGCTCCACCATGAAAAATAATTGGGCTGATCAGATATGTCGTTAGGTGGGCTAAAACTGTATGTTGAGTCAGACTGTCGCCTTGTTCACTGATTTCAATTGCGTGGGCCACCTAATGAGAAGAAGTGCCTGAATTATATTTTCCCAGGCGATACTCAAGAAGGGGCCTCTCGTTTTAATGGTACGTATTTCTATAAAGTGGCATGTTGGAAGAAAGAGGGTGTGGTAGCACATGTTGTAGGGCAACTTGTCTGTATGCGATCAGTTCTCAATTGATAAAGGGATTCGAGTTTATCGCGGAGAGAGTAGACATGTCTACCGCGGACGCGGATTTTGTAGCGAGGCGCTAGAAGACTATGGGAACCACCGTGATGTACATAAAAAGCACAAATGGACCACACTAAAGAAAACAGTACGTCCACCGTTGAAACCTTCCTGGGGGCCATAGTGATGTTTATTTGTCACACAGACTTGGATGAAAGGAAAATAAAATATCAGCTGGATCCAAAACTTCTATGGCCCCAAGAAGTTTTCAACGGTAGTGGTTCAATTCTCACTATTTCCTGCGGTATGGTCCACTTGAGTTTTGTATATAGTTCAATTTTGGTCTCATGCCCAAAAATGAACTGGAAAAATAGATGGACGGCATGGATGAAACACATACATCAAGGTGGGGCACATAGACCTTTAACAACACCGACCCGAGTCCATGGCCCCACCTTGATCTACCTGTTTTATCCATGCTGTCCGTCTATTTTCCAGCTCATTTTAGGGCGTGAGAATGAAGAAGATCCAAATCTTAGCAGACCACACCAGAGGAAACAGTCGTGAGTGAACGCCCACTATTAAAAAGTTCTTAGGGCCCACTGTAATGTTTATTAGCCATCCAAACTTAATGACTAGGTCACACAGACCTAGATGGATGAAGGAAAACACAAATATCAGCTTCATCCAAAACTTTTGTGGCCCCCAAGAGGCTTCTAATGGTGGGTGTTCAGCCACCACTGTTTCTTATGGTATGATGAGGTTAGGATCTACTTCATTTTTTGGACTCATGCCCTAAACTAAGCTGGCAAAATGGATGGACGACGTGGATAAAAAACATACATCATTGTGAGGCCCACAGAGCTTTTCCAGCACCGACTAGTACCGAGGTGGTATGAGAGGAATCACTACCAAATCCGACTGCCCACGGCACATTCCCGACTAGGTCCATGTACCAAAAACTGGTTACCTTCAGGCTACCACATCTTTTGGGACCATACCATCTTACCCTGGTCTCATTTTTGTTCCAAGTGATCTTTGTTGAATGATGGCCATGAAGGCCCTGCTATCAATTACAAGTTTCAAATGAATATTTGGAGGGAATGAAATAAACATTCTCTAATTGTGATCACCAATCTCATGACACCAATCGCCTCTTTCCACATTCCTATGATTAGAAACAAGAATATTTTCAAATAAAAACTTTGATAACAGAGTGTGATGCATTAGTATGTGGGCAGTAAGGCCTGTTTGGTCGACACCTAAAATGAGTTCATCCCATTTCAGTTAATCATAATTTCATTAAACTCAAATGAGATGAATTCATTTTTAGGCATCTACCAATCAATCCAGAAGTGTTATCTTAAGATCTGTTATTACCCAGGATTTTGTGTGAAAAATCATGACAAAAAAAAATTCAATTAGATTGACTGTGATTGCTATCGACTGAGCTTGATCTTCCTCTCTTCACTCTTTTCAATGCAAGAGTACACTCTACAAGGTTTTTGTAAACTTGGAGTGAAGAGTAGGGAACTAGGACTTCTTGTATAGACACTCAAAGGCCCATGTCGATGCACCCTCAAAAGGGGCGTTTGTCGCCAAAATGTTGTTTCAAGCCAAACCCAAGTTTGTTCTAAAACTGGAGAGTGAAATGACAAAATTTCTGGAAACCCCCTTTTGTGGGAAACCCTTGTTTCTGGGAGTTGCGTCCAAACAGGCGCCGAAGGACCCTATCCCAATAAGTGTGCATTCCTCTTTTAGTATGCACATGTTTAAGGTCTCCATGCTTAACTGATTCACACCACATGACACATGCAAGTATGTGACAGGTGCACTGGCCCAGTCATGTTTACACATCACAACTAGAGTGGGCCCCATCAATATGCCCATTCCCTAACCTAACTGTTGTGATTCGATCAATTTTTACCAATTGTGTGATCTATGAATGGCCTGTAACTCTTACATTCTCCCACTACAGTTATGCAGGTAGGAATTTAACTGTTTCAGTTCAAGTTTTATATTTGAATCCTATTTTATACAACACGTTCGCACAAAAATATGTTTACTCAAATCTTTTTATTGTACTTTAGCTGTTTCTCCTCTATCAATCCTTATAAGTAATGAAATTACTGAAGAATGAAAGGGGGGGAAATGCAGGAAAAACATCTGTCACATGGTTTGGAACAGATCCGAGGGTGAATATCATGGATCCAGAACTGATAAGGGAAGTCCTTTCGAATAAGTTTGGCCACTTTATAAAGCCACCGGTGACTTCACTGGGATAGCAGTTAATAACAGGGCTCGTGAGCCACGAAGGCGAAAAATGGGCAAAACATAGGAGAATCATCAACCCCGCCTTCCATGTAGAGAAGTTGAAAGTAAGCACCCATGACTTCTTTCTCAGAAATCAAAGGCTACACATGAATCTCCATGTTTGGCACACAAATGTGGGATTCAAGTGTGGCTTGACTGCATATGTACAAAATAAATGGATGATTAGACAAGTGTGGCTAATCTAATAAGCAGACACACTTGATGAACAGCTCTAATCTCGCACTTAATTGTGGCACGGCACTTTTTTTTTAAATACTGGTCAATTTTCATTCTGTAAGGTGATGCCTACTTGTGAGCTGCTTTCTGTTTCTTGTTGGCTATAGCGGATGTTACCAGCATTCTCTACAAGTTGCAATGAATTGGTCAGCAAATGGGAGCAGTGGGTTGGTTCCGAAGAGTCCCGTGAATTAGATGTGTGGCCCGACCTCCAGGCTTTAACGGCAGACGTTATCTCAAGGGCAGGGTTTGGTAGCAGCTATAAAGAAGGAAAGCGGATTTTCCAACTCCTAACGGAACAGGCAGAGCTTGTTATGCAGGCTGTTCAGACAGTATTCATACCTGGTTACAAGTGTGTTCCCACTTTTCCTCTTGCTTTCTTGCTTTCATTTCCATTTTTTGTTTTCTGCATTCTTTCTCTTTAGTGTTTGGATGAAAAGAATTCAAAAGACGGTGAACTGAATCACAATGATTAAGCTCATTCAATTGGAAAAGGTCGTGTTTCCTACTACTCAATGTGAGGAAGTAGCCTCAAATAGCCATTGCATTCATTTCAATTCCAACTTGAATGTTACATGATTGTGAGTTCAAGCAAAGCACCTCAAGATGCAAAATGAGAAGGGCATCTCAATTAGCCAGTTCCACATTGTTAAACTAATCATTGCAATTCAATTCAATAGTACATCCAAACAGAACCTAAATCAATTCTTGAAAGAGTGATCTGCACACCAACATCTAGATTGTATGGCTTTTTGAAGACATATATGCTTAATTTCAGTTGATTTAGGTATTAGTACAACTCAATATCTTTTTTGGGATGGCTGAGGAGCATTACTTTTCAGTACCCATTTATCCCATTAGACTATGGAACACCCATGGACCTACTTCTGACTCTATGTAAGATTCCACTTGTTAATTCCACCATCAATTGAAATCTGTGTTTGGATGAGCTAAGGAATTGCATTGCAATAATCAGTTCCATAAAGTGGAAAATACAATAATCTTGCCGGGTATTCATATCAAGGGACCGCGATCCACAGTGCAATTTGGTTACTTTGAAGGTAGCCTTGAAAGGAACGTAACTACAGTATGACAGCGGCTTCTCATTATTACAATTTGGTCACTCCTTCAGTCCTGAACTAATTATTGCAATTCAGTTCAACTGTGCATCCAAACTCGGCCTTAAAATTTTCCAATACATTCCGTAAGCAAGAAGAAGTGATAAAAAGGTACTGAAATCAGAGACCCAAATGATATTTTACCATAAATTCCAAAACTGGAGATCCAAATGATAATTTATATAAATTCCATATCATGTGCACTATCACACTGCAGGTTTTTGCCAACGAAAGAGAACCTAAGGAGAAGGGAAATCGTCAGAGAAGTGAAAGCTATTTTGAAGAGTATGATTGAGAAGAGGGAGAAGGCTATGAAAACAGGGGAAGCCGGCAATGATGATTTGTTGGGCTTGCTAATGGAATCCAATTTTAAAGAATCCCAAGAACAAGGTGATTCCAATAGCATGAGCATCGAAGATGTGATAGCAGAGTGCAGGCTATTCTACTTTGCAGGGCAGGAGACCACATCAAGCTTGCTGACATGGACAATGATCATGCTGAGTATGCATCCGAGTTGGCAAGCGCGAGCAAGGGAGGAGGTGTTGCAAGTCTTTGGGGAGAACAAACCGGATATTGATGGCTTAAGCCACCTCAAGATTGTGAGTGTTTTCCTTTCAAGTAATGCCACTATACAAGTGACACAACCAGTGGTGAGCAACTCACAGTCCAAAAATCAGACTGGTCGCACTCCAGGTGGGCCACACTGTTGCGCAGCACGCCAACAACGCAATGAGCCTAGATCCAATCTCAGGCCTCACCCACAAACGATAAACAGGAAGAAATATAAACTAGAAACAGATCAAAGCAATCCAAAACAAACCACAAGACAAGATATACGTGGAAAAACCCCAATCTAGGGTAAAAAACCACGGATGCAAACTTCCACTATGAAGAACGAAGATTACAAGGCAATATACTAACCTCTCCCTTGGAAGTACAGAGAAAATCTCTTGCCCACACCTTAGAAGTATTTTCAAATATTCACCTTAACCCTAGAATAGCCCTAGGGATCCCAATTTATAGTTTTGGCAACTTCACTTTCCGCATCCCAGTTGCAAAAGGACTTGCGACACGAAATCCGCGAAACTCCTTTCCGCAGGACTTGCGACACGAAATCCGCGCATGTGGCTCCACTTCTCAACAATCTCCCACTTGGAGACGCATCGCCATAAACCTTTGTCTTCTTCATCCGGAGTGCACCACCTCCCCGTCTTCAAGCCTGAAGATCAATCAAAGCTTAACAGAGCTTCAGCTTCTCTCGTGTGACCGCCTTGGTCAACATATCCGCAGGATTCTCACTTGTATAAATCTTCTCCAGAGCAATCGATTCATCTTCCAGTAACAAACGTATGAAGTGATATCTGATGGCAATATGCTTGGTCCTTGAATGAAAGGCTGAATTCTTGGCCAAGTGTATTGCACTCTTACTATCACTGTACGGTTTGCAGTCTGCTTGCTTCTTACCTAACTCTTCCATGAAACCTTGCATCCACACCATCTCCTTGCATGCTTCTGTAGCCGCAATATATTCTGCTTCTGTCATACTGATAGATACTATCTTCTGTAACTGAGAGACCCAACTAACTGCAGCACTACCCAGAGTAAAGACATAACCTGTAGTGTTTCTCCTGCTGTCAATATCTCCTGCCAAATCTGAATCCATGTAGCCTTGTAGCTTGATTTCTGATCCACCATAGCACAGCCCTACATCCTTAGTACCTACCAAATATCTAAGGATCCACTTTACAGCTTCCCAATGTTCCTTCTCGGGGTTGTTCATGAACCTGCTAACAACTCTCACTGCTTGAGCAATGTCTGGCCTCATGCTCACCATAGCATACATAAGACTCCCAATAGCTGACGCGTATGGGACTTTAGCCATGTAGTCCCGTTCCTCATGCATCTTTGCCACTTGCTCCTTAGATAGCTTGAAGTGGTTGGCTAATGGAGTGTTAACCGGCTTAGCACCTCCTATATTGAATCGGTCAAGTACCTTGGCTATGTACTCTGCCTGTGACAAAACTAGTTTCTTGTTTTCGTTTTCCCTGTCACCCTTTATCCTCATGCCTAGGATTTGTTTTGCAGCTCCTAAATCCTTCATGGAAAATTCTCTAGACAGTTGTCTTTTGAGATCTGAGATGTCCTTCATGCTTGAACCGGCCACAAGCATATCATCAACGTACAGAAGAAGAATGATGTATGATGTATCAAACTTCTTCAAGTAACAACAGTGGTCTGCATGACATCTCCTAAAGCCGTTTCCCGACATGAAACTGTCGAACTTCTTGTACCACTGCCTCGGGGCCTGCTTCAGGCCATATAAACTCTTCTTCAGTCTGCACACCTTGTTCTCCTTTCCTGATGCCACGTATCCTGTCGGCTGATGCATATATATCTCTTCTTCAAGGTCCCCATAAAGAAAGGTTGTCTTAACATCTAACTACTCTAGATGTAAGTCCTCTGTAGCCACTATACTCAAGACCATGCGAATCGTAGACATTTTCACCACAGGTGAAAATATTTCAGTGAAATCGATATCTGCCTTTTGTTGAAACCCTTTCACAACCAGTCTAGCCTTGTACCATTTCGAACCATCGTGCTCCTCCTTCAATCTGTAAACCCACTTGTTATGAAGAGCTTTCTTACCCTTAGGTAGAGTGACTAGCTCCCATGTACGATTAGACTCAAGAGAGTCCATCTCCTCATCCATGGCCTGCTCCTACTTAACCCGTGTATCTGACTGTAATGCCTCTTCAAAACACTCTGGCTCACCATTATCTGTCAGCAATAGATAATATAAGGAATGTGAATATCGGACCATGGGTCTCCTTTCCCGAGTAGACCTCCTCACAACCGGTGTATGTGGCTCTGCCTCATAATGCTCCTGTGCATGATCATCCTATGACGTTGTAACACCCGTGTCCGGTAACTCTTCCAACTCTACGAATTCCTTTTCTTCGGCCTTATTTTCCTGCACAGTCCTTATGCATCACTTTTTCATTGAAAAATACGTCCTTGCTTATGATGATTTTCCTGTTTTCTGCATCTCAAACCTGTAGTCAAAATCATGCTGCCCGTAACCTATAAACGTGCACCTCATAGACTTCGCATCTAGCTTGTTTCTGTGCTCTGCATCAATGTGAACATATGAAGTGCAACCGAACACTCTAAGATGTGCAGGATTCACTTCTTTTCCAGTCCACACTTCTTCTGGTAGCCCACCATCCAATGGTGCTGAGGGACTTCTATTAATGAGATATGTGGCGGTATTCACAGCATCTGCCCAAAATGTCTTGGGCAACCCTGCATGTAACCTCATGCTCCTGGTGCGCTCAAGGATGGTCCTGTTAATGTGCTAAGCCACACCATTCTGATGCGGTGTACCTGGAATCATTTTTTGATGTTTGATTCCACTTGCTGCACAATATTCCTCAAACTTCTTGTCACAATACTCTCCCCCATTATCAGATCTGAGACATTTTACTGTTTTACCTGTCTCATTTTCTACCATAACTTTCCACTTCTGTGTCGGTCCCCACACATCAGTGTGTACAAGCTCCAACATATGCGTCTTTGGAGCGCGTCCCGTCTTCTTGAAACTTACCCTCTTCTGCTTGCCATACACGCAGTCCTCGCAGAATTCCAAGTTAATAGACTTCAGCCCTGGTAGTTTCTCTTTTGACAATAGCACTTTCATCTCTTTCTCACTCATATGTCCCAACCTCTGATGTCATAACTGCCCATTCACTCCAGTTGATACGACTGCGAGTGAACTATACGATCCTGAAGTCACGTACAAAGTACCTTCTTTCTTGCCTCGAGATATCACCAAGGCACCTTTTGTGATCTTCCAGGAATCACTGGTGAATATCGTCACATAACCGGTATCGGCCAACTATCCTACTGATATTAGATTTCTTCTCAAATTCGGTACATGTCTGACATCCTTCAATTTCAACGTTGTTCCGTCTTTCTGAATTATATAAATGTCTCCCTTTCCAATAATACTGCACGGCTCATCATCACCCAAGTAGACTCTCCCGAAGTCACCTGATACATAGTTACGCAAAACTTCCTTACATGAAGTGGCATGAAACGAAGCACCCAAGTCTATAACCCAAGACTCATTCATCCATCAAGAGACAAGATCAACGCCTCTGTGTCACTCTCCTCAGATAGATTCACTGAATCTTTCCCGCCTTGAGAGCTTCCTTCTTATTTCTTAAGCGCCCTGCAATCACGTTTCATGTGTCCCTTTTTGCCGCAATGCCAATACCCATCTTTGTCTTTCGGTCCCTTAGACTTCTTCCTCGACTTAGAACGCCCGTGTTTATTGTCTCTTTTGTTCAGCGATCTTCCTCTTCCTTCAACGTTTAGAGCATTCCCTGAATCCCCTGAAACTCCTGATGCCTTTCTTCTAGATTCTTCTCTGAGAATTAGACCGGCCACATCATCAAATTTCAGCTTTGTCGACCCTGAAGAATTGCTCACAGCAATCACCAAACCATCCCATCTGTCTGGCAAACTGGATCAGATCAATAACGCTCTGACTTCATCCTCAAAAACAATGTCAACGGATTCCAACTGGCTCGTGACTGTATTGAACTCGTTTAGATGTTCAGCCACGCTCCCACCATCTGACATCTTCATGTTGAATAGTTGTTTCATAAGATGAACCTTGTTAGATGCTGAGGATTTTTCATACATGGTGGCTAAGGCTTTCATTAATTCTTTTGTCGTTTTTACCTTGGATATATTGAAAGCGACGCTCTTAGACAAAGAGAGTCGGATCGTTCCTAAAGTCTTCCTATCCAGTAAAAATCATTCATCATCTGTCATCTTTTCTGGTTTCTTTTCTTTTCCTCCCAGAGGAATATAGAGGTCCTTCTGATACAGATAATCTTCCATCTGCATCTTCCAGAAGGCAAAGTTTGAACCATCAAACTTCTCAATTCTAGTTTTCTCATCTTCTGTCATCACTCCCAATAAAACTAAACCAATAGCTCTGATACCAGTTGTTGCGCAGCACTCCAACAACGCAGTGAGCCTAGATCCAATCTCAGGCCTCACCGACAAACGATAAACAGAAAGAAATATAAACTAGAAACAGATCAAAGCAATCCAAAACAAACCACAAGACAAGATATACGTGGAAAAACCCCAATCTAGGGTAAAAAATCACGGATGCAAACTTCCACTATGAAGAAAGAATATAATTACAAGGCAATATACTAACCTCTCCCTTGGAAGTACAGAGAAAATCCCTTTTCCACGCCTTAGAAATATTTCCCAATTTCACCTTAACCATAGAATAGCCCTAGGGACCCCAATTTATAGTTTTGGCAACTTCCCTTTCTGCATCCCAGTTGCGAAAGGACTTGCGACACGAAATCCGCAAAACTCTTTTCCACATCTCAGTTGCGAAAGGACTTGCGACACGAAATCCACGAAACTCCTTTCCGTATCCCAGTTGCGAAAAGACTTACGACACGAAATCCGCGAAACTCCTTTCCGCATCCCAGTTGCGAAAGGACTTGCGACACGAAATCCGCACATGTGGCTCCACTTCTCAACACACACATGTTACATCAAATGTGGAAGTTGGTTGTCATTTCTAACTGTCCATTTTAGTACAATGTGGCCCATCTAATGGATAGTGGGACGTGATTTTTGCGATGGGTGCACTCACTGAAGGGCCTTTCTGAATTGTGTGCATATGTGAATTCACTGATTTCACATAAAAGTACTGCATTTAATCATTGGCCAGACATGATCTCGGAAATTGTTGAAATTGATGGCAGGTAACCATGATTCTGTATGAGGTTCTCCGACTGTACCCGCCTGCAATATTCCTCACTCGGTGCACTTACAAAAGAATGCAACTAGGAGGAATAAACCTCCCAGTCGGTGTACAACTCGCACTGCCGGTTCTCCTCATCCACCATGATCC
This sequence comes from Magnolia officinalis, assembly GCA_021015155.1. Lineage (NCBI taxonomy): Eukaryota > Viridiplantae > Streptophyta > Magnoliopsida > Magnoliales > Magnoliaceae > Magnolia > Magnolia officinalis. The sequence continues at coordinate 26,644 of JAJHSJ010000809.1, read as the reverse complement.
TGAGCTCTGGGGCGAGGATGCAGATGAATTCAAGCCAGAGAGATTCTCCGGAGGAGTCTCCAAGGCGACGAACAATCAAGTCTCATTCTTCCCTTTTGGGTGGGGCCCTCGGATATGCATCGGGCAGAACTTTGCCATGATAGAATCTAAGTTAGCTTTGGCCATGATCCTACAGCATTTCTCGTTCGAGCTATCACCCTCCTATGTCCATGCTCCTTACACTGTTATAACTCTCCGTCCTCAGTATGGCGCTCAACTCATCTTACATAAACTTTAAGTGTCCATTTGGCGTTCGTCATAGAACTATGTTGATAGAGTCATCTAGATGTGGTTATTTTATGATAATTACTCTTGTGATGACAATAAATATCTATGTTTGGCAGTAACATTCGCTATCGGTATTAACATATGTGGATACCGCTATCTATTGTTTGGATTACATAAATTGGGATGTTATATATTAATCATAAAATGTTTGAGTTTTTTTATTTATTTTTTTAAGTAAATAAACATGTAATATTGAGTTTGTGTGTAGGCTTCAGCACAAAACCATGGACCCCACTTATTAAATGGTAAGATGTGACCAGTGGTGAGCCATTTTGGCAAGCTGCCATATTAGACCATGCCTTTCTACATGTGTTGGGGATGAGTAGCCATAAGTGACATGAAATGCAGAACTCCTATGTGTTATATATCCACGCCCTCCATCTGTTTTGAGAGCTCATTTTAGGGCATGAGCTCAAAAATGAAGCAGATCCCAACCTCAGGTGGATCCCACCACAGGAATAGTGCTGATTGAATGCCCTCCATTAGAAATTTCTTAGGGCCCACAGTAATGTTTATTTTCCATCCTACCTACCGGTCAGGTCGCACACACCTGGATCAACGTAAAACACAAATATCAGCTTGATCCAAAACTGTTGTGGCCCACAAGAAGTTTTTAATGGTCGATTACCTCTATTTCCTGTGTAATCCATCTGAGATTTGGATCTGCTTCAATTTTTAGCCCATGGCCTACAATAAGCTGGAAAAACGGATGGACAGCATGGATATACAACATCAAGGTGGGCCCTACAAGCACAGCCTGACCGAATCCCTTCTATTAAAAGCTACTCACATGTGTATTTTTCTTGTTTATTCACCTACTTATCCAGTACGGGACTGTGTAGGGCCCACCATATTGTATATGGACTGCTTATCCAGTCACAACCTACTTTTCTTGGAATTTATTTTGATAATAATGCTATGCTCAGTGTGTTAATGCCCTAAATGCATTATTAACTATCTTAATAGCATTATTTTTACACTGATAACACCATAACGCGCACCAAATGGGCCTTAAGATCGTCTCTGCAACATCGTCACCGTCTGTCTACATGGGCCATTGCAATATTGTTACATCTACCAGTCTTATCTCTATTGGTATCCTTTTGAGATCAGATAATTTTGAAGGTGGAGACCATCTTATCATATAAAAATATGAAAGTATGCCTAGGAGTAGTAATATGTAATTTAAGTACACTTTTTTTGGTGTCATTTGATTTTGAATATGATATGTGATTGGATTGTATATGACCCAACTTTTCCTATAAATGTATGGATTTGTTGATTAGTAGTCAGATTGTACATGGCCCACCTTTTCATATTAACATATGAATTTGCTATTGGCCTAGTTTGAGGATGGGAAAATTGAAATTATGGAAATGATAAATTTATAAACTTGTCAAATTCATGGATTTGAATTAGATCCGAATTTGAAATTTTCCCAAAAAAAAAAAAAAAAAAAAAAATATTCCATTGTTTGGAAACCAAGCTATAAATCTTTAGATTTTAAGAGCATTTATGGAAATTTTAGATCATTTATTGCATTGTAATTAGTAGAGAAGAAGATAGGGACAGCTATCACATGCTTGAATAGTTTTGGAAGTGGTAGTTTTGAAAATTATCACCACTATTATCACCTGTTTTAGTTTTGGAAATTAGCCATTAACACCACCAAAACTACTGTAGCTGCTAAAACTATTAAAACGTGTAAAGGTGATGGTGGGTAGTTTTGATTCAAAACTACTCAAGCATGATGGTGGATCCCTATCTTCTTTTCTAGTAGTAACAACTTTTATTGCTTTTAAACAAGTCTCTCATTTTGTAATTTGTAAAGTCTTAAAAAATTTTGAAAGATTTGAATTTGCCTCAAATTCACTGAGGATGAGGGTTTAGAAAAACTGCAAATTTAAAATTCAAGACAAAGTACAAACGAGAGAGATTTGAGGTTGACACAAGGAAGGGTGTGATGAGGATGATCACAGTCTTCCTCAAATAATAAACACCTTGATTGTACAAGGCTCTCTTGAATCCATAAAAGAAATTTCTCGAATCTACGAGAAAAATAAGAAATTTAGATATATTTTATTAAAAAGCTCTCTAAAATAAATAAGATTACATGCTTAAATAACCTTAAATAAATCCTAACATGCAATTAGAAGAGAAACAAATAAGGCAATAAAATCTGAAAATGTGGAAGATTCCATCGTCCATTGATCAATCAATTGATCAAAATGGCCCAAAAACGTCTAGAGACTAAAACTAAAAATCTATGTGAGTTTCGACTCGATCGAACTATGTCGAATTTTGTTGAATTCCTTTTGATTCATTTGTGTTAGGAACATGCTTGATCCATGTCCTACATCAGAGCGCTCCACTTGAAAAAGAACTCGTCCTCAAGTTCTTCAATGGACTTGGTTCACGATACGTGTTCGACTTCAGGTGCCGACATTTATCAACCTCTTCCTTGTACTTTGTAGTAGGCTTCTCTGACTTCCCCTGGACATCACCATAAATAGTTGCTACCCGAACTGTCATATTCCCCGCCACAACACTCATTCCAGATAGGTTAAGCAATGGAAACAAGTTGAGTGCAAGTTTAGGAACTCGGGCATACACAAACTCAAATTAGGCTTGGTCGGTAGATTGATTATTCATGTTGTTGAATACAAACTTAACTTAAGAAAGACCAATCTCCTATATAGAGGATACTTCGTTGAGAAGTTCGGCGAGCACAATCGCCTTGAATTCCTGCAACACTGGCATTACATCTTCTAGAATGTTCATGTACTCCACTTCCGCTTTCTTCTTTTTTTTACTAATGCCACTATCACTCCCATCTCCTCAAAGCGTTTGGTGAAATCTTGTTCATTTACGAGAGGTTGATCGTTCACTTTGAAAGTATTGGGTTGGTTCTCTATTTCCATAGAGGTCACATGTATGCCACTGATGAATCTGGCAATCTGTCGCAACTCCATCTCGACCAGGCCACCTCTTGTCGACAAAAAATGGGATTTCTCTACATAACTCATCACCGATTGGCTATCATGCCGACAATTTTGGTATTGTTGAAACAATACCTTATTGTAATTGCTATGCAGGAATCACGCACGCATCGACTGCTTCATCTGCGGCCATGTGTGAATTGGTGCCTTCATCTGTCTCATCCACGCGAGATGAAGCTATTCCCACCAAGTCGAAGCTCTACTCTTCAACTTATAAGCCACAAGTTTAACTTTCTTCTATTCAAAAATGCCCATGTAGTCGAAGCAGCACTCAACTTCAAGTAGTCAATTGATGAAGTCCTCAATGTGGAGTTGGCCGTTGAAGTTAAGAAGATCACTTTCATACTAAATTCTCGAGCTGTCCGATTTACCTATCATCACCTTGTCCAGGGTATTGGAGGATCATGCCATCAATCTCCTCGTCGCTGGATTCCACATCCTCAAGTATGATTATGCAATTCACCATCGACATCGCCCCGCGATCAGCACGATCGTGAATTCCAACACCTACCAATGGCGGATCACCGCAACAAATACAAAGTTGCCCTAAGGTCTCCGTCATGCAGTCAAGAGCAGCTTACAGCCCTTGCATAACTAGTTGATTCTCCCGCCGCGTTGCCTCGAAAGCCGTCATAGTTAAAAGATAACTCCTTAAAGCACTGTACATGAGATTGTTGTTCGATCTGTCATTTGAAGTCATCGATCCAAGGAAAAGCCTCACTCCAAAACCAAATTGACGCAAAGAAGGGTGTGATGAGGACAATCATCATCTTCTTCGAACAATAAACACCTTGAATTTATAAGACCCTCTTGAATCCACGAGAGAAATTGTTCGAATTCAGAAATTTAGAAATATTTTATTAAAAAGCTCTCTAAAATAAACAAGATTGCATGCTTAAACAACCCTAAATAAACTCTAAGACGCAATTAAAAGTGACCTAAACAAATAAGGAAATAAAAACTGAAAATTGCGAAAGTTCCCGCCATCCGTCGATTGAATCGTCGATCGATCGGAATGGTTGAAAAACTTCAAAGACTAAAATTAAAAAATTATGTGAGTTCTGATGGATGGGTCAATCGATCTTCTTCAGCTCCAGTTAGGTTAGACATGGGCTTGATCCACGTCCTAAATAGAAGCCCATGAATTTCACAAATCCCCACCTCAAAGAGAACGCTTCGCTCGCCATAACACAGTAAACAGTGGAAGTATCCTAACACAGCAGTCATCAAGCAATCAATCTATGCAGATGTGGCCCACCTAGATTAGATCTTGAGTGTTCATCTGTCGTACCCAACAGTGGGCAGGCGATAGGCCAAAAGCACACCGGACATGTAATTGGATGATTTTCATCCATACAACTTGGACTGTTGTTGTTGGACATTTTTCTAACTACCCATTTGTAGTTCTCAAGAATAAGTGGGTAGGATCATTCAACCGTCACCAACAGTAAGCCTGACAGATGAAAGGTCCCGATCTTTCCCACGGTTTTGAGACTCACTCGGTCCTTAAACCATCATCTTATTACGAATTAAGGCATATATGCTGGTGTTGGATGCAAGCAAAGTTATGTTCCTGACGGACTAAGTGGGTCATGCTCCAACTGTATGGTTAAGATAAGTGATATTGCTCAATCCACAACGTGTCCCACAATTTCAATGGTCTGGATATCTTCACATGATGACACGTGTTAGGAAGACACCCTTTACGATCCCTCTCTTACCACCTACCGTTGTTACTTTTGAAACTTCGCACGCTTGAGAGAGAGAGAGAGAGAGAGAGAGAGAGATATGAAGCGTTTCTCTACCTTGTTATCTCCTACCAGAAAGGCCAGAACGCCGTTAGATTCAGACTACCCACTTCTCTCCTTAGTCGATTCTTGCAAATCCATAGCCCATATCAAGCAAGCCCAGGCCCACCTGATCATCACAGGCCTTATCCTCCACTCCTTTCCTGCAAGCAAGCTGATAATAAAACTCTTCGCCTTACCAATACCCTCCTCTCTTTCATACGCGCACCAGCTGTTTGATCAAATCCCTTCCCCCAATCTCTTCCTCTACAACACTCTCATCAAAGCCTATGCGCCCACGGCCCACTCCTCCCACAACTCGCTTCTCCTTTTCCGGTCCATGCTCCGGAATTCGAACCCTTGTCCCAATCGATACACCTTCGTCTTCGTCTTCCACTCGTGCAACTACGGGTTGGGCATTTCGGAAGGGGAGCAGGTGCGCGTCCAAGCAGTCAAACGTGGACTAGATACAAATGTGTTTGTGGCGAATGTGTTGATTCGGATGTACGCGAATCAGGGGTTTGTTGATGATGCGAGGAAAGTGTTTGATTGGAGCCTCGAGCGGGATTTGTTTTCTTGGAATTCGATGATTGGTGGATACGTGGGGGTGGCCGATTTGGGTCAGGCTAGGGAACTGTTTGATGAAATGCCCGAGCGGGATGTTGTCTCGTGGAGCACTATAATCACAGGTTATGTGCAGGTATATGGTTTTTCCCTTTTTTAAGCATGACTCCAATAATACACATTGATTCCCTTGACATTGTTTTATTTTCTGTGGCATTGATTTCATTTCCTTTTGACTTCCATTTCTATAATAGGAACGTTCATGTGATTCCTTTAAATTTCTCTAGTTATTGTTAGGTGGGTTTCTTCATGGAGGCAATGGAGCTATTCTGCAAAATGCAGCTCGCTGGTATTGTGCCAAATGAGTTTACTCTTGCCAGTGTTCTTGCAGCGTGTGCTAGTTTAGTGGCCTTGGATCAAGGAAGATGGATCCATGTTTACATAGAGAAGGCTAGAATCAAGATGAACGAACGATTGCTTGCCAGCCTCATTGACATGTATGCTAAGTGCGGAGATATTGATCTCGCCTTCAGAGTATTCTGTGATGAAAACAATCCAAAGAGAACCGTATGGCCTTGGAATGCCATGATAAGTGGGTTTGCAATGCATGGTCGATCCAAGGAAGCAATAAATCTTTTTGAGCGGATGAAGATTGTAAATGTAGCTCCTGACAGGATCACATTCATCGCTTTGCTTAATGCTTGTAGCCATGGAAGATTGGTGGATGAGGGACGGCTATATTTCAAATTGATGAGAAGCATTCATGGCATTGAACCTGGACTTGAGCATTACGGGTGCATGGTGGATCTTCTTGGCCGTGCCGGACTTTTGAAGGAGGCAGAAGAAATGATAACCTCCATGCCTATGGCCCCAGATACAGTAATATGGGGGGCTTTACTGGGTGCCTGTCGAATTCATGGAGATATGGAGATGGGGAGAAGGGTTGGGAAATTCATTAGAGATTCAGAACCTAATCATGTGGGTTGTCATGTTCTGTTGGCAAACATGTATTCTGAATCCAGAAGATTTAATGATGCAAAAGATCTGAGAGACAGGATTGAAATCGCCGGAGTGAAGAAGACCCCAGGTTGTAGCTCCATCGAATTGGGTGGAACATTCCACCAGTTCCTCGTGGGAGATAGATCGCACCCTCAAACGAAGCTGATCTACTCGTTTTTGGATGAGATGGCCATTAAATTGAAGGTTGCTGGCTATGTGCCAGAAACCAGAGAGATCATGCTTGATCTCGATGAGGAAGAGAAAGAAACTGCATTATCGAGACACAGTGAGAGATTGGCGATTGCTTTTGGGTTGATCAACACAGCGCCCGGGACACCGATCCGCATAGTAAAGAACTTGCGTGTCTGTGGAGATTGCCATCAGGTGACAAAGTTCATCTCCAAGGTTTACTCTCGAGAAATCATTGTCAGAGACCGAATGAGATTCCACCATTTCAAGGATGGATTGTGTTCTTGCAAAGATTATTGGTAAACATGGAGATGGCACCAAGTTATCTCATTTGTGATTGAGGCCGAACTCGACAAGATCCAATTCAATTAAAGTGGAAGCGCCAGATTGGAGAGACTGTTTTAAAGTGTAAGCTTGGTTAAGATGAAAAACAAACCTATTATCATTGTTTCACTCAATCTTCTAAGCTGTTCATAGAAACCAAGGAAAGAGAGGAGAGCAGAGAAAGGAGATGAAAACGTCGTACCCATTTTGCCATTTGCTGGTGGCCATTCCTGCTGGCAAACCTTCATCAATGGGTCAGTAAGAGGCTCGCCCTTCTGAACATGTTGACTTGAGCAAACCACTGGGTTCTTATGTTTCAGCTTCCCAGTAGTCTCCATTGACTTTGTTGTTGAACGATCCTTACCTTGAACCCAAACAGCTCATGCATGTTTTTTTTTTTTTTTTTCTACTAATGAATAAAGCAAAGCAATGGCAGTTCTGAATGTATCTAATCTTCCGAGAATAGCCCGATTGAACAAGGATTGGTTGTATGCTTAGCTACGTCTATAATGTGGCATTCATCAACTCAAATTAAACAACCCAAATTAGCATTGGGACCAATGAACATTTTCCATTTCTAACTGTTCAGTAAATATCCACCAATGGACTGTTTTAAGAAATTAAATCAGTTGAATTTTTATATATTATCCCCATCTAAACTGGGTTCCACGGTTTCAATGGCTCATTTTGAGTTATATACCGTGTCCACAAGTTCTTAATGCCAGCATACCAACCATGTCAACGTGCCAGGGGATGGTTTGGCATCGATTTTGAGCAGTGAGGATTTTTAATCCTGGATGTTGAATCCAAGTTGTGTTTGTCACCTTGAATTTGTTGGATCAAAAATTCACCGGATTGAAATTTCTCAAAATGCCTCATTATTAATCATTTTCAATCCTCCAATTGTCATGACTGTTCTCTTCCTAAATTTGGATTTTCAATCCTCCAATTATAGTAAATGTTCTCTTCTATATTCAGATGGTCAAATTTCTGAATTCTTCGAGACAGAAAATCCAAGCCGAAAGGATTAAATCATGAATTTGGTTTCTCAAGTTAAAAATCCAAGATAGAAGGTGGATGGGGGTCTTAAATTCAAGGAATTCCAATGTGTGGACATATTTTACAAGTGGAGCCCACAGTTGGGTAGTCGAAGACTATTGATATGTTTTATTACATGGCCCATGGACTATTCCTGAAAGTTCTGCTTAACCCTATGTTCCCAACCTTTCGACTTATATAGCTTAGTGAGACCGAAGGCGATTCTTCCAACCTGGTGGGCTTTTTGGAGTATTCTGCATGTGGGATTCGAAAGGCCTACGGTCACATCAATAGGACTCCAAATTTGAGTTCACGGCACTTGTGTTTTGAGCCTCAACCGTTCATGTGGCGAGGGTCCCACACATTTATGAGAGACTGGCCTGGCCCCCTCATACTCCTTGCCTGACAGATGGACCATACATTTATGAGCAAGGCCAATGGCTCACCATCCGAGCCGTCCAATCCAGATATCTCGCAGGTGGGCCACGTTGGCATGCCTTCCAATGAGTATAATTGTGGGGTGGAAATCTTGTTCATGGATAAGATAATTAGTCTTGAGATTGTCTTACTAGGTTTCCTTTCCTAACGGCCTCTGTGTGTGTAAAGACCTATTCAAAGGTTGAGGATTTTGCCATGTGAAGAAGAATTATGGTGCATGGACGGCACACTATAGCCCATAATTACAACATTTTCGATCACTCAACAATGAGCCCCACCTGAAATCCCGAACAGCAACATACAATCTCCGCATTTGCATAAATACAAACAAGAAAATTGGTTTGGCAGTTCAGACCAAATGGACCAATCTGCTTCCTATGACGGAGGTCCCGTGGTGCTACTAGAAAATGCATAATACCCACCACCCGTGGCACACACGTACCTACCTGGCAAGTGTGCACCATCTGCCGGTTTCATAAGATAGCCCCACCAGATCAATGTGGCCCACTCATCAGACTGAGCACACGGTTAAACTATTTGTGGAGAGTTGGCAAGTTTTATAAAACCGTGAATTCCATTACCCATGGTAGCAAGTGGCCACGCACCTGATGAGCTGTTCAACCTGATTTTCACACGTTCATTTTCACAGTCAGCCACCTCATGCACCAGTCATGTCCCACACTTGCTGACTTGGCATACGTTCTCAACAAACTACCGTTTCAAAATATTATTTCAAAAAAAAAAAAAAAAAAGTACATGATTCAAATAGAGCAGAAACTGAGCACTCTCCACAGTTTTTTACGATATCTCAAAGTTGAAAGCCAAACACCTATTGGGCAAAAACAGGACACCAAAGTTCCTAAAAAGGCCGGGGAAACGCATTCCTTGAGTAAGAAATGAATGCTTGTAAGTCCCACTTGGAAGACATTAAAGAATGGGGAAAAATAAGAAGAAAAGAAAAGAAAGAGAGGATCGACTACATAGCTCAGGACGACTTTGCAACACAGCAATCCCTCAAAAAAAAGGGAAAACATAATACACGCCCAAACAGAGGCACTTTGACATGCTGAGCGAAATTGCAAGCCCTGCTTGAAAAACGATGAGATTGGGCAAAGGCAGAAGCTGAGCTGAAGCTGCAAAACAAGGAAATCATATCCTCAAAATATTACCCTTCAGATGGGTTTTGAGGCCCATTACCCCAGCAGTAACAGAAATTTAAGCAGGGGTGTCACAATATTCACAACAATCAGGGGCCATTGGTAGTTCTATCAGAACCATCCCCCTCAAATATCCTCCAAATCTGCCCACTCTGCCCATCATCGCAGCCCCAACATCACCTAACCCAAATTTTCAGCCCAAAGCAGTAACCAAGGAGCAATTCAAGCAAAGTTGTGTACAGACACACTGTTTAGACTAGCTGTGGCAGCGTAGGCCATCCGGTGCCAAACTAGGTACAAGCTATTCCACCTTTTACAAAAACAAGCAATCCTCGCCAACGGCCATGAAATTGGGACAGATTATCATTATTTTCCTAAGTTCCTGGGCATAAATTGTAACTATGCTTGAATCCAAATGGCCCCAAAATGCTTAAGCCTACAAGGCCACCATAACCATACTAAACCTGTCCATTTTTAGCCTATCGACCTAGCATACAATCTGCCCCCCATTCAACCTCGACAGTAATTCCCCTAACATCCCTCTACACTAGCCTTTTTCTAAATCCGGTATTCTTGATTGTTGAGATGACGAGGAGATGTCATCGAGAGAGGCATATTCCTGCAGTTACATGGTTAAAATTACCATTATCCATCTGCCAAGCCTATCCAAGTTACTCTGCTTATTACCACCAACCTTCCTATCCTGTCAATCCATAAATCTTTCCTGTAATTACTCCAGTGAAACCAGATCAATTTCTTTACTCTCTTTTTTTCTCTCTAGGATAATTAACCACAACTTTATTAGAGCTAAAAAGAGCAACAAAGACAGGTGAAAAAATAATAATAAATAAATAAATAGACTGGAAAAGAAAAGAGGGCCCAACAAGGATCCTTAAAAGCAAGTGGTCATCTCATCTCTCTCTACCAAACAGGAGGAGAGACTGCCACAACTCCCAAAAACCAAAAGGTAATACACATCAAAACAAAAGGGAAGCGATGGGAGTCCCACCAACGCCTCTTGCACTAAGACCCTACCCTCCCCTCCCCTCCCCATAGGAGGCCACACTTCTCCAATCCCAACATCTCTCTGAATGCACTCTACTTTCTTCTTAACTGAAGCCAGCATACTGAATTGAGAGACAGGAAATACTCCATAGGGGAGACTCAGGGGCTGTTTGATTTTCTATTTAACATTGTAATTCATGGTAAATAAGTCATGATTATTTACACATTCATAGCTTGGGACTCCAGGGAATATATTCGTACAATTTTGGCAAGTAAAAATTGTGGGACCCACGGTGACGTATGCATCTTATCCACACCGTCCATCCATGCAGCCAGTTCATTTTGGGCATGAGATCCAAGGCCCAAGCAGAACACACCACAGGAAATGGTGGGAATTGAACGCCTAACATTGAAAACTTCTTGTGGGGGGCACAGAAGTTATGGATCAAGCTGATATTGGTGTATACCCTTTGTAAATGTTAGTGTGATCTTATGAATAGGTTGGATGATAGATACACATCTCTGTGGGCCCGAAGAAGCTTTCATTTTTTATTTTATTTTTTTTGGGTAAAGAATTTCATTAAAAACAACAAAGCAAAAAACAATAATAGAAAGGAAGCCACAAAGACAACCCTAGCCGGGGGGTCCCAGTCCTTGTGGATGGTTTCAATTTTAAACGGTGGACATCATTAACCCCTTGTTTCCTGTGGTGTGGTCCACTTGAGCTTCCAATCTGCCTCATTTTTGGGCATGCCCTAGAATGAGATGGTAAGACGGATGGATGGCATGGATCACACACATACATCACAGTTGGACCACAAATTTTAATGGTACCCAATCTCCATTCGATTTCATGCATTTGGACATGGTTTCCGAGGCATAATTATATATGTATTTTCCTCTCATTCAAACACTCCTCAAAAAGTCATTATTAGTTATTTACCACCATTCACAGTGGTAATTGAAAAAACAAACGTCCTCTTATGGGTTGTTTGTTTTATCATTTCCCACCGTAAATAATGGTAAACAAGCAATGATGACTTTTTACTTACGTTTGAAAAAGAGGGCAATTACCTTTTTAACTACCCCTCGATATCCACGAGTTCATGCATGAAATCAGGAACAATTGCGTTCGATTAAATATGTGGAGCCCACCATGATGTGTCTGATCCATGCCGTCCATTCATTTTAAATGAGGTAGATTGTAAGCTCGAGTAGACCACACCACATGAAACAGGAGAGACAATGACGTCCACCATTGAAAGTAGAAACATGGTTCACAGCTCACAAGGATGTCCTCCAACCTAGACATGGATGAAGGAAAAACACAAATATCAGTTTGATCCAAAACTTGTGGCCCCCAAGAAGTTTTCAACAATAGGCGTTCAATTCCCACTGTTTCCTGCGGTGTGGTCCACTTGCGCTTTGGATCTGCCTCATCTTTTGGTTCATGCCCTAACATAAGTAGGTGAAACGAATGGATAGCATGGATCAGACACATACATAAAGGTGAGCTCCGCCTCATCTTTAGGTTCATGCCCTAAAATGAGTAGGTGAAACGGATAGACCGCATGGATCGGACATTTGAAGGTGGGCGGCACAAATTTTAAGGGTATGGTTTTTTCTTTTCTCGATTTTAGTTTCATAGCCATCCAAACGCCCATAACTGTCAACATCATGTGTGATGTTGACTGGCATGAATTACCTGTGTAATTAATGATTACTCATTTACCAGTATTTACAAAGGTAAATTAAAAACCAAACACCCTCTTGGTGTAATTTCCATCAGCAGTAAGTCTCAACTAGTTCTCTTCCAACAAGCTAACTTCTTTTCCAACCTCTCAATGACTCAATCTATGATGGGAAGTGAGATGGAGCTTGACGATACAGTTGCGCGTGGGAGGGTGTCAAGATATGAAAGGTTAAAGTTCTTTTTGGTGTTATCTCATGATTTTATCATCTCCATCCAGCTATTAGTTGAAGGTAGAGCCTGTGTCCTGAAGGTAAGGACCATGGGGAATTGTTTGAACAAAACTGGTCTTCTCCTCTTCCTCTGTTGACAGAGAATGAATGGGTGGCCGAAAATGAATGTCAGATATGGTGGAGAGCAGATGAGTCAGGAGGACCAACAAGGAAATCACACTGCTGAGCTGTGTGATTCCTCTCATCATTTTCCAGTGAAATGGGAGATTCTTGTTTCTAACTAGTGATGGGCCCTTAGGCGATTGGTCCAGTGAGGGCAACGTGGATAACCAAAAAGTGCTGTGATGCATCCAGGGACTGGAACGTGTCAAAGGCGAGAAGAGAGAAAGCTGGAGGAGGCTTTTTGACTGGATTAGGTGAGTTTTTCGAACAAGTTAGAGAAACCATTAAGCCACCAGACTTGGGTATTTGCATGGTGAGCTGAGTCAACCAAGACACTCAGGAAACGAGTGAGGCAACTGGTGGGAGTATGCAAAGACCAATAGCAGCCAACATATGGGGCCTTTTGGGTTCATGAAAGCCATTTATGCAGGAGGAAAGAAGTCCATGGGACTGAGGTCCAAGGGAAGCAATGTCCGGGAAAGTAGTGGTAGGGCAAAAATCTTATTGGGGTGGTGAGACACCATTATTGATAAAATTAATGGGAGATTTATGGTGACCTTTAAAGAGGTGAGGAAAAGAGTAGAAGGCCGTCAAAGAATTCTGGGGCAAAGATGGTGGAAACCACAGCTCAAATGGGCAAGATGAAGACATCCTGTTAATCTTTTTCACCCCAAGTATTTACCTCTTTTTTCAGCTCCTCATATACTTCATCAATAATTGGGACAATCTCCATATTCCACCCTTCAGTTCTGTACAGTGATACAAGAAGGCAACAATGTAAGTTAATACTGAAACAAAAAGTGATGGTGGCATAGTACTTTTTAGTGGCGATCATGGAGAGAAGAAAATTTGAAGGTAATCCCGGGAGGCTCTGCTAAAGAGGTTGGTAATGGAAAGGAACCACCAAAACTTAACAGTGGACTTGGTCTATTGTATCAGGGAAGTCGGAGGGATGTGGAAAACTCATTTCAGACCTTGGACATCCGTGATTGTAATGAGAAGACAGATGTCAACATCTTGGGTGTGGAAAGGAAAGGCTAGAGGGAGATGAATTAGATAAATAGCATCATGGCTAGTAAATTGGCGGGGAGCTCAGCTGGTAAGAGACGGAACCCAGATCAAAACATCTCAATAATTAAAAAACGCTTCGATTTCGAATTAACTGATATAGTTGCACTTGAAGAATCCAAAATGGAAACCGTTATCTCAGATTGATCAAAAGGTGTGGAGGATCCCTAACAAGGGTTTTGTGTTATTACTTGCATGAGAACAAGCAGAATAATCCTTATGTGGAAAAGGGGCATCATTTCAGTTGAAGATGAATAGGTTCTATTCAATATCCCTAAGGCTGCACTTGGTTGCACCAAATATCATGAAATTTCATGATATCTGGTGCAAGCAAAAGCCTAAACAGACTACCTAGCCTTTAACACAATGATGTATAAGGATGGAAAATCACCATTCCCATAACGATCTTAAACTTTCCTTGAGAAGCCCTTGAGTGTGTGACTCACCAAAACCATCAAAACCATGACAAGAGTGACTGTTTCACCCATTTTCTGCATCTCTCAATTGAAATGAATTGTTTTGCATCCCTCGATAGTTCCATCCTCAGCAAAATAATGTCTGAAAAAGATTTACATACTGATTGCCCTCTAACGGGAAAGACCATTTCTTTATCAGGTCAATTCAACCAATCAACACTGGCAAATAAAGCATGAAACAACACTTTCCCGAACAACCCACTCAAGTCCTGATACAATGGTGAATACAAATTGGGACAAAGTAGACCACCATTGTTTAAGCATCACAAACTCCAAAAGAGGCCTTTTGGGTGTACAATTCAGTGAAAGTGAAAGCCATGCTGAAGCAACACCCACCTAATCCAATGAACTGGCCATATGGTCAAGAAAACTGATATCAGTGAAGCTGCAAGCTTTCTTGATATCCACCCTGCACATAAGACTAGGATATCCCTCACTGCAATGGACATCAACGCATTCATGTCCACCAAACTTTGATAAAATATTGCTTTAAGCTTTGAAAAAGAAAAAAGGAGGACCTAAGGGACTATTTGGGTGCCACATTAAAATCCTTTTAACTTCAAATCTGCACCAAACTGGCGCAATTGTCAGGAAAACTGCCCTGGCCCTGTTTTTCCAAAAGTGATTTGAGAGAGGCGGCAATTTACCACCTCAGCACATGGCATGCAAACATTGTGCGACATCCATAATTGTCCACAGGACAAGCCATCAGGAGAAAGGGCCTCCCGTAAAAAATAAAACCCACTGAGTAAATGAATGAGCCACAACCATGGGCACAATCTTAGCCGTCGGTACAAGTTCGGAAAAGCACTGACACCACCTGTTGCACTTGTCAGATAGGAACTCCTTAAACCCATTTTTGGACAACAACAACAACACACCCTAATATTTGAAAAAACGGTGATTCCCACGAATATCCCAAAACCTTACTTGTGGTTAAGCATAGACGTCTAGGTATGATTTTACGGATGCTCCCCAACGTTTAAATTTTTATAGGTCATGAATGACTCTTGGGAACAAGCAAGATCAATGTCATATTTAGATCCTTACTAAGACAAAAAACTTACCAAGAACAACTTGAAGAAGTTGTCTTATGCAGCCAATTCTCACTTGACAAGCTTCAAAGATGCCTAGCTAAAACTAACAACCCAAAGAGCCCAATCTGCATGTAGCTTGAGGCCTCAAATCTCGTAACTCTTACCACCTCAGCAATCAGCACTGCTTATAATTGATCAAACAGTAATCCATCTAGTCTAGGTCTCCTAACCATTCTTCACTTCAGACTGTCTCCAATAACTCTCCTCACCTTCTAAATGAATTCTCAAATTAAATGTTCCAATATCCTTGGACACCATCTCAAACATTTAGCTTCCCTGAACCCTGCTGAGTAGTATTTTTCTCAGACTGATCCAACTATACATTCATCGGTGGATCCATTGGCTTATCCGTCAGCGGATCCAAGACACTATCAGTGCATCAGCCAATCCATCAAATTCATCTTTTCGAATCATCAGTCACTGGTCACTTCTATCAATTTCCTTCGTCAAATTTGCAGTGAAACTTATTTAGGATCAACAGCAGGTTCCAGAGCAGATTTTGCAGTAGAAAAAAATCCAGATACCTGATTAGTTCTATCAGTATGAGTTAAAAAAAATAGAGAGAGAGGCAATCAGGCTCATCTGCCAAGATCCAATAAACAGTTTACAGCTGAGATAGAGCAAGAACTAAGCCAACTGGTTACCGGAAGACTTTGATTTGATGCAGGTGGAAAATTTGTTTAACTGATCGGATCTGATATCATTTTTGCAGGAAAAGAGATTTTATGAAAAATTGATTGATTGAAGTAGAAAAAAGTTCTTGAAATATCAGAACCTGCTCTGATGTGATGTCAAACTGACATAGCTCAGGCTGAATTGCAACTGAAAGTTACTAGGAATTGGTGATAAAGAAAAGTACAGATTAATTGTAAAACAGTTGCAGAGGATCTTTCAAAAACAGGATCAGAGATTGGCTGAAATTGTATGCACAAGGACTGCTGAAGAAAAGGCTTCTATCGGCCTCCTGCTGCATCACACCACAAGAATAAAATTAGAAGAATCGCTCTTCTATGCACTCCCATTGCTGGAATGATAAAAATTATATGCGTGTTTGGGTGCCTCGCGATTTAATGAGTTTTTCTCTAACAAGTGCAACGAGTGGTATTAATGTCTGTTGAAACTTGTACCAACAGCTAGGATCGTGTCCGCAACTGTAGCCCACATATTTATCAAACAGGCCTGATTTTTCAAGGAAGACCATTTCTCGTGATGGAGCATCTTGCAGATGGTTTGGATCTCGCACATTCAGCACATATTTGCATGTGTAAATATGTGCAGGAGTGGTAAATCACCTTCTTCCCAAATTAAAAATTAAAAAGGGGGCAAGGGCAGTTATACAAAACCTATGCCAGCATGGTTCAGATTGTAAGCAGATGGTTGTAATGTGCTGCTGAAACAGCCTCTATGAGACTTCTATGGAAATTCTCCATTCCATCTGTATGGCCTCGTATTCAACATTTATAGGCCTTTCTTCATTAACTTTTCTAATCTCAAAAGTCCACTAATCATCTCCCTCCCCTTCAGTTGTTTGCCTGCTTTCCTTTGTGTTCTCTTCTTTTAGTTAAATCAAGTTGCACTTGAAAAATAAAGGGATCTTACTGCTAACTTGAATAAAAGTAGGAACCTCACTGATCTCCGCCTTCCCAAATTAAAAATTAAAAAAGGGACCAAGGGCAGTTATACAAAACCTATGCCAGCATGGTTTAGATTGTAAGCAGATAGTTTAATGTGCTGCTGAAACAGACTCTATGAAACTTCTATGGAAATAACCATCTCCATTCCATGTGTATGGCCTTGTATTCAACATTGATAGGCCTTTCTTCATTAACTTATCTAATCTCAGAAGTCCGCTAATCATCTCCCTCCCCTTCGGTTGTTTGTGTGCTTTCCTTTGTGTTCTCTTCTTTTAGTTAAATCAAGTTGCCCTTGAAAAATAAAGGGATCCTACTGCTAACTTGAATAAAAGTAGGAAACTCACTGACCATTATACTAATCTGGCATGTACAGATGAACAATGTGCACGGTGCACACTCGTGAATGATGCACCAGCATAAACAGTGCAGACGTCTTAACAGTATAAGCCCAAACAGTGCACATGTGTGGACCCACCAATTCAATCAGACACCTGAGGGGCCCACCAATTTGATTGTTGGCAGCAGATCTTCGCAATCAAAGGCCTGGATGCATCAACAATGCAATCCTTTTCTGCAGGCTTTGATATGCAGGTGGAAATCATCAAAGGCAGGCATTGTCTGGCCTATAGGTGAAAACTTGAGAAAAAGAGTTTGGTGGGAATGGTAATCAAAGGCCCAATCGTATGGAATTTGCAGCTTGTTTGGGCTGTGAAATGTGAATGCAGAATTTATGCCGATGAAATACCTCACTTTCTGTGTGCAATAATCCAAACACAGCCTCAAGTTGGGATACAATGGTGGCAAAGATCAAGTAAAAAGTGGCTGTGTAGAAAAATTGTCTAATATTACTCTAGAGTACAATCACTCTCATGAAGTTGCATGGTCGAATCTTCCAGCTATCGCGTATATCCTTGATTAAGATTTCGGCTAGAGTGAGTAAAGTGGCTTGAGAAATTTCTGAGGAACTTCTTGTGGAGTGGGAGGTGCATAAATTTCATTTGATTTTTTGAGAGCACATATAAGGGCCTAAAGATGAAGGTGATGATACTAGGGATAGGAAGAATGCACAAGAGAAATTCCACAATATTGGAAACATCATGGAGGTTTGGAATTCACATGAGGCTCTGCAAAGATTAGTTATTAGGTGCCAACATGAGGCCAGCGAGATCTGTTGGATTATATGGCAGTCATGAAATGGTGGGGCTCCTACATTTGGATGGTGATTTCTAAGTTTGGAAATTGCTATTCAAGAGTGGGAGAAAACATTTGAAAATATGCTTTAAGTAGAAGCAGGGAATGATTCGTTTCTTGGAGGATATTTGCGCGGGGGATAATGCACTAGTGAATCGATTAATACTGGTGTACTCTCTCTTGAAAGGAGATGTCATGGCTAAAATTGCATGGCAGGTTTTGCGAAGGTAGGGTGGTGAGGAGAATGATTTTTAGGAGAAATTTATTGGATAATAAAAAACAGGATGATGGAGGACCTCTTTGGGTGTCTCGAGGGTGCTTTATTCCTCTCAAAGAGGGACAAGTGCCCGTGGGCTTCCTCATTCACTACCTTTTCAAAAAAAAATAAAAATAAAAATAAAAAAAATCTTGTTAAGGACTTAAATTCAGCCATTCTTCATAGGCCTCCACATGCGTGGATCGATTGGCCTCCCACATGTTGGAGCATTTGGCTGGACTTCAATGGCAAACAAAATCCTCGCTCTTAAAAAACCTCAATGTAAAAGTTTTGCAGTTCCCAACATTTCCTTCATGTGGTTAGAAAGCAGCAAAATCAATTAGCCACCTCCCTTTTTAATTGTGAGGTGAAGCACGGGAAATTTTGGATTTCAATAGCAAATGTGAATAACTTGATGAATGGGTGGGCAAAGGTCAAGTCAAGAGGAGCTATCTTGTGGGATATGCTCCCCCATGACATTATGTAGAGAAGGAGAGTGTTCTGCTTATTCGGACAAATTGAAGGAGAGAATCAGGACCCATCCATCATCAGTTGGGCCTTCGACTTAAGAGGTTTGGGTGTTTGGGCATCAAATTAGTGGGAATTGGAGTTTGCTAATAAGACGCTGGGCAAGCATAATCAGAAGGTTGTCTCATGCGACCTGCCTCCAATGAGATGGAGGAAGGTTAATGCCGGTGGCAGCTCCATGGGAAACCAAGACAAAACTGGAGTTGGTGACTAGGGTAAGGGATCACAATAGTATGATTTGATTTTTCTTTTCCAAATCAGCTGGGATTGGAGATTCCAAGGAAGCTTGTAGCTATGATTCAACATGCTTGGAGATCCAATTATTGTCAAAGGTAAATGAACGACAACTCTTACTTGGGTTGCAGGAAATCATAGTGCTCCATTAGTGAACCAAATCATGGTTAAACTTGTACATGTTCTAAGAGACCTAGATTCCTTAGCAAACTCTCTCACTAAGGAGAGTGTCTCAAGGCCATTCCTTTGCATACAAACCTTTTACACATTATCTTATTGGATAAGGGCTTGTCTTCTTAATAAAATTTATTCTACTTATTTATAAAAATAAAAATAAAAATAAAAGATAAATATTTCATAGTCCTAAAGGTTCCTTTCGAAAAGGATGGTTCAAACTAGGCTTTACCCAAGAATCTCACGGAAATCATTTATTGGAACATTCTTCATGGGAATTAAGCTTGAGTCATCCTTATAAAAATTAAAGAGAGAGAGAGAGAGAGCGCTATAGAGTCTAGGAGAATCTCTGCACTAGATAGAACCCCAAACCAAAGATCTTCCCAAAACTTCACTGTTTCAAACTTGACTTTGATACCTTTAGCAAAATGTCATAATCATCTAAGCCTCCCAAGCAATTGAGGTTGGCTACATGATTATTTTTTCCACCATTCCACTCTATCAAGGACCATATCCTCAAGTAAACAACAGTCATCAAGTCTATTGCTACTACCTCCAACAATGTCCTTTTGGCCTTTCTCTTTCCTTTTTAGAGTCTTCCACTTGAACCCACTCACTCCTCACTAGTGCAGTTTTTGGTCTGCATTGCAAATGTCAGAACCATAAAAGTCTCCTTTCCCTCAACTTTTTACCTATTGGTTCTCCTCCAAGGTTCCCACATTCATTCCTAATGCTATCCTTGCTCGTCTTGTCACTCATCCATTCCAACATCCACTTGAACCCACTCACTCCTAACTAGTGCAGTTTTTGGTCTGCATTGCAAATGTCAGAACCATAAAAGTCTCCTTTCCCTCAACTTTTTACCTATTGGTTCTTCTCCAAGGTTCCCACATTCATTTCTAATGCTATCCTTGCTCGTCTTGTCACTCATCCATTCATTTCTAATGCTATCCTTTCTCTTTCCTTTTTAGAGTCTTACACTTGAACCCACTCACTCCTAACTAGTACAGTTTTTGGTCTGCATTGCAAATGTCAGAACCATAAAAGTCTCCTTTCCCTCAACTTTTACCTATTGGTTCTTCTCCAAGGTTCCCACATTCATTTCTAATGCTATCCTTGCTCGTCTTGTCACTCATCCATTCATTTCTAATGCTATCCTTTCTCTTTCCTTTTTAGAGTCTTACACTTGAACCCACTCACTCCTGACTAGTACAGTTTTTGGTCTGCATTGCAAATGTCAGAACCATAAAAGTCTCCTTTCCCTCAACTTTTTACCTATTGGTTCTTCTCCAAGGTTCCCACATTCATTTCTAATGCTATCCTTGCTCGTCTTGTCACTCATCCATTCCAACATCCTCATTTCAGCTACACTCATCATTTTTTTTTGAAAGATCACAAGATATATTAAAAGGAAATAGGAATACAGAAAGGGGGGGGGGGGGGGGGGGGGGGGGGGGGGGGGGGCACGAGAGATCGCCGAGGAAGCAATCTCAGCTAGACCCCAAGAAAAAGAAAATCACAATCCTTTAGACCAATTACATGAACAGCCCATTCTATGATTAATCAATTAGCCTTACTAGTGATCGCCATATCTGAGTTAGAGAAATCCCTGAAACATCTACCGTTTCTCTCTTCCCAGACCGACCACCAGATTGCAACTATTGCCATTCTCCACAGGCGCGTCTTTTGCTTACCCAAGATACACTCATCATTTCAACACATTGTTCCTTAACTTCCAAACATTATGCCCTATAAAGCATGGCTAGTCTTATAGCTATCCTACAAAATTTCCACTTCAGTTTGATTGTTATTCGACAATCGCAAAGAACTCTAGAGGCACACCTCTAGTTCTTCCACCGCATTCTAAATCTATAAACAACTTCCTTCTCAATCTCTCCACTCTCATGAACGACTTGAGATATAAAAATTGATCATTTTGGGGTACTTGGTCAGCAATCTAACTCATTCCTCATTTTCAGTCCTAGTCGTACAAAAATTACATTACATATAATCCATTTAAGTCCAACTAATTTTAAAACCTTCAGGTTCTAAACCATTCCTCCATAGTTCTAGCTTTCTGTTTACCCCCTCTCCACCTTGTCAGTGAAAACTTTGCCATCTGCAACCAACATACACCATGGGACCTCTTCTTGTAAATGCCTCATTACCTTGTCCATAACCAATGCAAAAGGAAAGAATCATTAGAAACAAAAGGTAAACATAGACATGAACCTACGTGAAAAGTCCAGCATCCACTAACCAGAACAAAACAACAAATACAGAATCAAACCCAATTCTGACAATATGGTCATGCTACAGCCCAACGCATCTTAGCAGCAAAGCCATTATTTTGTTGCCTTTCAGTTTCTTGACAATCAATTTGGAGCAATGAAAAGTTAAAAGAATAATCAATGGGTTTATCTTGATGTTAAAATTAGAACTAAACCAACAAATTAACCTTCGGAAAGTATATCAACCAAGTGAGACTTCTACAAAAATCAGAACTTTGGGCTCAGTACTCAAATCTAGGCCAAACCTAACACATGTATAAGGTGGAAAGTCACAGATCATGTGTCTGAGATGGCAATTCACTGGTCGGTATCATGCCATCTTTTTCAAAGTCAGATTAGTACTTAGGCTGCATTCAGATTATGAAAGAGAAACACATGTAAACACAGCCAAGGTATAAAACAGTATACAAAACAAAAAAACGAACACCATGTTAACTTCCTCCGATCATTTATATGAACTAGCAAGTACAAGACCCAAAAAGCACATATTAAAATAGACATTCTACTTTATAATCCATTCTATCCAACTACAATAGATTAAACTTCCTTGCATGGCAAAAAAAAAGCATCATGTCCAGAAAAGCAAAACTGGTTTCTGCAAGCATAATTAGAAAACACATTGCCCTCTGAAGTCAAAACAAGAATATAGCAAATAAAAAGATAAATGAACTCCCTCAAAAACACTAGATCTGTTCTCAATATCCAAAACTAAAGGCATTATTAGTAAACCATTACCCTTCAAACTTCGGCGTCAACAACCTTCTCTCCTTCTTCATTCTCCGCAGCAGCAGGCTCCCCAGCTGCAGTGTCTTCCTCTGCTGGTGGCTGCACCTGCTCCTCCTCAGGTAAAGGCTCCTCCACATAGTCGTTCTCGAATGCGTCTGCAGGAACCTCATAAATCCTCACCTGCGGCTTTGATGGGTCCTTCACAAGCACATACTTCCCCTCATTCAACTTCATGCACAGGTCCACGATAGACTTCACAATCCCCCACATGTTCGAAGTGTTCAAATTGATCTGTGTTGCAAACTCCCTGGGCTTGTAACCAACAACACTCAGGATCACATGATTATAGTGGTCCCTCGGGTGGACCCTCGAGACATACCCCAGTTTCATTACATCCGCACTCGCCAGGAGAGCCTGGGCCGTCCATTTTGCCAGCTTGTTGGCATTGTTCTTCAGCTCAGTGGCCAGCACAGCACCCCTCTGTGTCTCGAGCTTCTGCCTCCAGTCCACACCAGAGTACTTTGGGTCAAACTCATTCAGGGCATTCAACGTCAAGAACGACCGTTGCCCTTTAGCATCCGACACGCTGTGGACCTCGCAGCGGGCCACAAGATACATTTCATCATCAAGCTTCCACCGGCGGTACCGGTAGGCAACGGAGGCAACCTCCTCACCCTCAGCAGCAAATGGGTTCGGCTCCTCGAATGTGACCTTGTTCCCATCACGGACGAGGACCTGCTGCGAGAAGTTCTGATTAATGTAGGTGGCCTCGACGCTGAGGGAGTACGCAGAGTTAATGTCTTCCTTTGCCTCAGGGAGGGGCTCTTGGGAGGTCTCATTAACAGAGAGGAGGTCGAGCTGTGACCCGTCACGCTTGTCAAAGAAGAGCTTGTTCCCGACACGCTGGATGACAATGTCCCACGAATAGACAGACCTGGGGGCACACATGAGGGTTGAGAGGATGGAGTCGGTAGCAAAGACGGTGGCTTTATCCTCGTTGGCAAGCCGGCGGATGACAGGGTCGTCAGTGGTGGTGACCTTGAAGAAGTTGCGGTTCTTGAAGCGCTCCAGGCGGCGGTCGTTCTTGGGGTTGACGCGGGTCGAATGAACGGTCGTAGAACTCAAGGGCCCCACAGAGAAGGAGGTCCTCAGGGGGGTCAGGGACAGAAAAGGAAAGCTTGGAGAAGGTGGAGAAGGGGATCTGGTCCAGCATGGCCCACTCAGGCTGGATGTCGACAGATGACTTGAAGGCGGCCGCCTCACGGCGTTGCTGGAAGCCAGTGCCGCCAGAGCGGTTGAGGTTGTAGAGGCGATCGCGGCGGGCCCGCTCCTTCTCGGCCTCGCGCTTGCGGGCCTCGACCTCCTCATCACGGCGCTGTGGTAGCGGGCGGTGCTGCTGGAATCGCCACTTGGGGCCGAACTTGGGGCGGGGAGGGGGCTTCCCGTCGACAAGGCGGAAGGTGGAATCGTCGTCGGCAGCGGCAGCGGCGGACGACTCGTCGAGGGCGAAATCGAAGACGCTGGGAATATCGCCACGAGGGTTGTTGGATGCCCGGGTGTTAGGGTTGTTGTATGTGCGGGTCCAATCGGCGATGCGGCCCAGCTTCTCCGAGCGGGAGAAGGGAGCGAAGGGGACGTGAGTGGGGTGGTTGGAGAGAAGAGGGAGCGGGCCATCCGGTGGGCCCCACCCGTCGGGGTTGAAGGGGACGGCCCCACCTCGAAGGCTGAGCCTTCTACCATGTTCGGACGGTGGCGGCTGGAGAGCGAGGTTTTAGGGTTAGGGTTTTGGGAGAGCGAGGGGAAGGGATGGAATTTGGTGACAGAGGGAGAGGGGAAGGGATGGAATTTGGTGACACATGTAAATAATACTCAGGCAGTACGACGCTTAATACGCAGGCACTCCAGAAATTGCATGCGAAGGACGCTGATTGAGTACTGAGCAACTCAGTAGGGAAACGGATTGGTTACTCCTCTGCTCTGTGGGCCCCACCATGATGTATGAGTTTCATCCATGCCGTCCATATTTTTGAGATCAATTTATTGTATGAGACTAAAAATGAGTATATCCAAATCTCAAGTGGGCCACAGGAAATAGTGTTTAATGAACGTTCACCGTTAAAAAAAAATTGGGGGCAATTTTTGGATCAAGCGGATATTTATTTTCCCTTCATCTGGGGCTGTATGACCTAATCAACAGATTGGATGTCAAATAAACAGTACAGTGGGCCTTAGAAGTATTTTAATGGTGGATATCTGGTCAATATTGTTTTCCTGTGGTGTGGTCCACCTGAACTTTTATATTCCTGTAAATTTTGGGATCAAGCCTAAAATGATCATTAAAAATGGATGAACGGAATAGATGAAACACATACGTAATAGTAGGGCCCACATAGCACCGACTACCAGCCAAGGGCAGATGGCAGCGGAGTAGCCAATCCGTTTCCCGAGGACGCGGATTTCCTGCGAAAGGACGTGGATTTCCTGCGAAAGCCTTTCGCAGGAAGTTCTGTGTGGGCCTACTTAGATTTTTGTGAGAAATCTAGCCCCTCTAATCGTTTTCTAAGCTCATTTTACCACGTGAGACCAAAAACTAGAAGGATCCAAAACTCAATTGGGCCACACGAGAGGAAACAGTGAAGATTTAGTGACCACCGTTGAAACATTTATATATGCCATAAAAGTTTTGTAACTGTATAGGTTTACGGTGTTTTCACTTTATCTGAGTGAAAATGACCTTATAAAAAACACCTTATCTGAGTGAAAATGACCTTATAAACTGTTCAGATGGCATATAAACGGCAAGGTGGAGCTTAGGAAGGTTTTAACTGTGGGCATTCCTTTCCCACTGTTTCATCTCCTATGGCCACTTGAGTTGTATCCTCATCATTTTTGGCAGTATGTCTTAAAATGAGGTTGAAAAAAGGATGAATGGATTTGATTTCTCAAAAACATCACGGTAGGACCCACCCAGAATCCTTGCGCAGGAACTTCTTTCGAAAGGCACGAGTCATGTTCGTGAGAAATCCTCCCCTTCCGTCCGTTTTTCGAGTTCATTTTGTGACATGACGCGAAAATGAACCGTATCCTAACCTCAAGTGGGCATTAAAGAAAAATGTATTTAGGTAAATTCCTACATTGAAACATACCTAGTTCGATAATGATGTTTCCGTGCCATCCGTACTGTTAATAAATTCATTCTTACTGGGATAAAGTGAAATCACAAATATTAGCAGGATTCAAAACATCCATAGCCCACGAATATTTCAACCATGGACGTTCAATTATCACGTTTTAGGCCACTTGAGCTCTGGAAAGGATTCATTTTGGCAAAAAATGAACTCACAAAAATGGATGGACAAGTAAGATTTCTCACAAACATCACAATGGCCCCTCTTGGGTTCCTAGTGCAAGAACTTCCTGCGAAAGTATTTCCCAAGAAATTTGCATCTGTGTGTTTATCCAAGCCGTCATCCATTTTACCATTACATATTACATTTAAGGCATGAGCCCAAAACTGAAGCATGTCCAAAACCCAAATGAACCACACCACAGGACAGTGGGGATAATGACGTCTACTGTCGAAACCTAACTAATGTGACCCTCAATGGTAAACGTTTAATGCCCATTGTTTCTTGTGGTGAGGTCTACTAAGAGGTCGTTTGGCACCGTGGATTGGAGAGGATTGGAGGGTTTCAAATCCCTGGTCGTTTGGCGCATAAAGGAGCTGGGGGTTCCAAATCCAAGGGTTTCTAATCCCCTCTTCGAGGGGGGTTTGCAATCCACAGTGAGAGCTTGGATTACATCTAAAATCATTTTGTAGACTATCATTCTATTGGGCACATGCCCCACTAATGATGATCAGCACCATCCAAATATTGTACATGTAAATCAGCACCGTCTAAACATTGTCCAGCACCATCCAAACATTGTCATATTAATCAATGATTAAAAATCGTTGGTTAGTCACTCAAACATGATCTTAGCTTGCGGTCCATCCGAAGACTTATAATTTCATCATTTTTAAGCAAAGCATATATTCCAGCAGGCTTATCACAAC